>OU342742.1:154894688-155092193 GCA_910589775.1 Avena eriantha | reverse complement strand
TCGTTCCCGTGATATAACATTCTAGTGATCACATCACTTGCTTGCAAGCTATCTTAATGTGATATCACCGAGAGGGCCCAGAGTATATCTATCCGTCATCGGGGTTGACAAATTCCACTCTTGATCCATGAGCCTCAACATAACACCTTCATAGCACTGAACCCACCTTTATAGTCACCCTGTTACGGTGCGACGTTTGATGTTATCAAGATACTCTTCCGGAGCTAGCAATTAACTCATGGTCTAAGGACTAAGACTACTTCATATGATGTTATAGAAAAATAAACATAATGACTTGATCGTAATGCTATACTTCAGATGAATGTTCATCACATTATTTCACAAATGCTATGACCTTGTTATTAACAACATCCAATGTCCATGATCAACCTTGATCATCTTGTTAATCAACAAGCTAGTCTATAAGGGAGGCATAACTAGGAACCCTTTTGTTTATTAAACACACATGTATTGACGTTTCCTATCAATACAATTATAGCATGCAAAATAAACATCTATCATATACAAGGAATATATAATAACAACTTTATTATTGCCTCTCTGGGCATATTTCCTTCAGTCTCCCACTTGCACTAGAGAAAATAATCTAGTTTACATAGTGATAAATCTGACACCCATGGAGTTCTGGTGTTGATCATGTTTTGCCCTAGGGAGAACTTTAGTCAACGGATCTGCTACATTCAGGTCCGTGTGCACTTTACAAATCTTTATATCTCCATCCTTGACATGCTCGCGGATGGAGTGAAACCGGCGCTTAATATGCTTGGAATTCTTGTGAGACCTTGGTTCCTTGGCGTTGGCTATGGCTCCATTGTTGTCACAATAGATCACCATTGGGTCCAACACACTAGGAACCACACCTAGTTCCGTTATGAACTCCTTCATCCAAACCGCTTCATGCGCTGCTTCTAAAGCAGCAACATATTCCGCCTCCGTCGTTGATCCAGCCACCACATGTTGTTTGGAACTCCTCCAACTAACTGCTGCTCCATCCAAGAGAAATATGTATCTGGGTTGAGACTTAGAGTCATCCGGATCAGTGTCAAAGCTAGCATCGACATAACACTTAGCGACTAGCTCTTCTTCACCTCCGTATACAAGAAACATATCCCTAGTTCTTCTCAAGTACTTAAGGATATTCTTGACCACTATCCAGTGTTCCGAACCTGGATCAGATTGGTACCTACTAGTCAAACTAATAGCATGTGCCACATCCGGTCTTGTACATAACATGGCGTACATTATAGAGCCTATGGCTGAGGCATAGGGGATCTTATCCATTATATCTCTTTCTTCCGCCATAGCCAGACTTTGAGTCTTACTCAATGTCTTGCCTTGCAACATAGGTAAGAACCCCTTCTTACTTCCGTCCATATTAAACTTCTTTAATATCTTATCAAGGTATGTACTCTGTGATAGCCCAATTAGGCGTCTTGATCTATCTCTATAGATTTTAATGCCCAATATATATGAAGCTTCGCCAAGGTCCTTCATCGAAAATTTGCTATTTAGATAACTTTTAACACTGTTTAAAAGATCTATATCATTTCCAATCAATAATATGTCATCCACATATAATATTAGAAATGCCACATTGCTCCCACTCACTTTCTTGTAAATACAAGCCTCTCCATAAGTTTGGACAAATCCAAACTCTTTGATCACCTCATCAAAGTGGAGATTCCAACTCCTGGATGCTTGCTTCAGTCCATAGATGGATCGCTGAAGTTTGCATACCTTATCAGCATCCTTAGGATCAACAAAAACCCTTAGGTTGTATCATATAAAACTCTTCTTCAATATTACCATTGAGGAATGCAGTTTTGACATCCATCTACCATATTTCATAATCGAAATATGCAGCAATTGCTAACATAATCCTAACCGACTTAAGCATCGCTACGGGAGAGAATGTCTCATCGTAGTCAACTCCTTGAATTTGTCGAAACCCCTTTGCAACAAGTCGAGCCTTATAGATGGTCACGTTACCATCAACATCGGTTTTTCTTTTGAAAATCCATTTATTCTCAATGGCCTTTCGATCGTGAGGTAAGTCCACCAAGGTCCAAACCTGGTTTTCGTACATGGATTCAATCTCGGATTTCATGGCTTCTAGCCATTTGTTGGAATCAGGGCTCATCATCACCTCTTCATACGTCGTAGGGTCATCTATTTCATCAATCATGAAATTCATGACAGGATTGCCGTACAGTTCAGGAGCTGCACGTGTCCTGCTTGACCTGCGAGGTTCGGTAGTGTCCTCTTTCGGAGTTTCATGATCAATATCATTAGCTCTCTCCTCATTAGGTGAAGTCAACTCCGAAACAACTTCCGGTGCTGCGCTACTCGCCATTTCATGAAGAGAAGGTTCAATAACCTCTTCGAGTTCTACCTTCCGACTACTCACACCTTTCGCGAGAAACTCCTTCTCAAGAAAGGATCCATTCTTGGCAACAAAAACCTTGCCCTCGTATCTATGATAGAAGGTATACCCAATTGTTTCCTTAGGGTATCCTATGAAGACGCATTTTTCCGCTTTGGGTTCGAGTTTATCCGGTTGAAGTTTCTTCACATAAACATCGCATCCCCAAACTTTAAGAAATGACAGCTTAGGTTTGTTTCCAAACCATAATTCATACGGTGTCTTCTCAACGGATTTAGATGGTGCCCTATTTAAAGTGAATGCAGCGGTTTCCAGTGCATAACCCCAAAATGACAGTGGCAAATCTATCAGAGACATCATAGATCGAACCATATCCAATAAAGTACGATTACGACGTTCTGACACACCATTACGTTGTGGTGTTCTGGCAGGCGTGAGTTGTGAAAATATTCCACAGTCTTTCATATGTGTGCTAAACTCGTAACTAAGATACCCTCTCCACGGTCGGACCGCAGAAATTTGATCTTTCTGTTATGATGATTTTCCACTTCATTCTGAAATTCCTTGAACTTTTCAAAGGTTTCAGACTTATGTTTCATCAAATAGATATACCCGTATCTACTCAAATCATCCGTGAAAGTAACAAAATAACGATATCCACCTCGCGCCGACACACTTATTGGTCCACACACATCAATATGTATGATTTCCAATAAACTGTCGCCCGTTCCATTGAACTGGAAAACGGCTTTCTAGTCATCTTGCCCATAAGGCATGGCTCACATGTATCAAATGATTCAAAATCAAATGATTCCAAAAGTCCATCAGAATGGAGTTTCTTCATGCGTTTAACGCCAATATGACCTAGACAGCAGTGCCACATATATGCAGATATATCATTATCAAGCTTAATCCTTTTAGCATCAACATTATGAATATGCGTAATAGTACTATCGAGATCCAACAGAAATAAACCATTCAACACAGGTGCATGACCATAAAAGATATTATTCATATAAATCGAACAACCATTGTTTTTAGACTTAAACGAATAACCACTTTGCATCAAACACGATTCGGATACAATGTTCATGCTCAGTGCAGGCACCAAATAACAATTATTTAGGTTTATAACTAATCCCGACGGCATATGGAGAGGCAGCGTTCCGACGGCGATCACATCAACTCTTGATCCATTGCCGACCCGCATCGTGACCTCATCCCTTGCTAGTTATCGCTTGTTCCGTAGCCCCTGAACCGAATTCCATATATTAGCAACCGATCCCGTATCAAATACCCAGGTGCTACTGCGAGTACTAGTCAAGTACACATCAATAACATGTATATCACACATACCTTTGTTAGTCTTGTCGGCCTTCTTGTCCTCCAAATACTTGGGGCAGTTGCGCTTCCAATGGCCAGTCCCCTTGCAATAGTAGCACTCGGTATCCGACTTAGGGCTAGCTCGGGGTTTCTTTTCAGGTGCGACAACAGATTTGCCACCCTTCTTTCCCTTATGCTTGCCTTTCTTGTACTTCTTGAAACCAATGGTCTTATTGATCATCAACACTTGATGTTCTTTCCTAATCTCCACTTCTGCAGTCTTAAGCATTGACAGAAGCTCGGGAAGAGACTTCTTCATGCCCTGCATATTATAGTTCATCACGAAGCTCTTGTAGCTAGGTGGCAGAGATTGGAGAACATGATGTATGCCTAAGTCAATGGGAATCATTATTCCCAAGGACACAAGCTTATCGGCGTACCCAGACATTTTGAGTACGTGCTCACTAACGGAGTTGTTTTCCTCCATAATGCAGTTAAAGAACTTTTCAGAAGCATTATAACTCTCTACGACAGCATGGGTATTGAAAATCATTTTCAATTCTCCCATGGTATCAAAGGCATTGCCATTTTCGAAACGCTTTCAAAGTTCTGGCTCTAGCCCATACAGTATGCCGCAATGAAGTAAGTTGTGGTCCTCCTTACGAGTTATATAGACGTTCTTTTCCTCGTCAGGGGCATCAGGAGCTGGTGGGGGGCCTAGCGGCTCCTCTAGCACATATTGCTTTTGTGCAGCAGTGAGGAGAATCCTCAAATTCATAACCCACTTGGTGAAGTTGCTACCATTCGCAGCAAGCTTCTCTTTCTCCATGAACACATTGAAATTAAAAGCATGTGGTGCCATCTACAACAGAATTTGTAAAGTATATTTAGACTAAGTTTATGATAGATTGAGTTCAACTAATCCAAATTACTAATGAACTCCCACTCAAAAATGACATCCCTCGTGTCCTTTTGGTGATTACATGAACCAAATCCACTACACCAAGTCCGATCATCACGTGAGTCGGTGTAGCTTCAAAGCCGAGCATCTATATGGGCATCATATCAACTATATGACTCATGATTAACCTTTCGGTCTGTGTTCCGAGGCCATGTCTGTACATGCTAGGCTCGCCAAGTAAGAACCTTAGTATTCGCGTGTGTAAAGCTGTCTTACACCCGTTGTATGAAAGCGTAGAGTCGAAAATACCCGATCATCACGTGATGCCTCAAAACATGATCCACAAAACGGTGCATACTTAAGGAAGAATGCTACCAAAAGCCCCAAACTAGCAATATAAGATGCTCACATCTAATGTGTGAAGTGAGATGATATGGTCCATGCATTTGATCTCTATCATTTGCATCGTGGTATGATCTCTATCATTCCTTTGTGTGTAAGGCCAAGGTCTATGGAACTTACACATTAAGTCAGTTGTAAGAGTATCTATCATACATCTACTTACAACAATACCATATCAAGATACTAGCCCAACAATGATCTAAACTAGACGCCTCTAATTTATCAATTGCAAGTTTTACGTGGCTTAGGGCTTTCGGAGATAGAACTGTTCTTACCTATGAACATGAACCACAACGAGGATAACCAAGTTATTAGCAACTCGTTGTAAATCAGATATTGACTATAGTAGGAGAGACAGACACCCGCTAGCCACTTATGCAAAACTAGTTGCATGTCAGTCGTGGAACCGATCTCATGTACGATGACATGTAAGGTTGGTCCGGGCCGCTTCATCCCACTATGCCACCAATATCCAAAGTACATAGAAGATGCAATAACACGATCATCATAGCCCACATATAAACATATGTGTACTACCCATGCAAAGCACCTACGCATAGACCTGGCTCTGATACCACTGTTGGGTCCGTAGCATAGAAAACAAAAAATTTCCTATGATGAGAACTATACGCCAAGATCTATCTACTAGATACAGAGCAACGGGTGGACATACATCCATGGAGAACTTACCCTCGAAGACAACGAGTTTTGTTAATGAGTAGGGACTCATGGTTGATGTAGTCGTATGCTTGCCGATCTCAAGATCATGTGGAAGTCCGAGCGCCGCAAATCAGCAGCGCATCCGTCCTCGCACACACGTCCAAGCCACCGGACAACCTCCACCTCCTCGCTCCAGCGAATCAGCGGAAGCAGCAACTCCTTCCAGACGCAAGGCCACCGGGAACATGTATCTCGCTAATCCGAGACCATGGGGGAATATCTAGAGGGGTAGAGAGATCCTTCACGAGGAGGTGTAGTTTGTGAGAGGGGAGAGGGGGGCTTTATATAGGAGGGAGGGAGACCCCTCCCCTCCCATAGCCGGCGCATGAGGGGGGACTCCTCCCCTCCTTCATTCATGTGGTGAACCTCCACTCACATAAACATGGCCTCCACCCAAAATCCCACTCACATGTATTTAATTTCCACCAAATTAAATGCAACTCTCAATTTAATAAAACTCCTTTATTTATATTATTCAGAATTTTTGTTAATTACTTTAATTAACAAACATTCACATAAAACCCCTTGCAACATTTCAATATCACATGCAGAACCACTTTCTGCAATTTCACCCGAAACAATTCCGGTTTCTATCGAAACAATTCCTGTTTCTATCGAAACATTTCCTGCGCTTTGCAAACCTTTTGTCTAGAACATATGTGCTCCTAAATGGTGTCCGACAACTCTTAAGTGTGTCACCCTATGGTTCATGAATAATGCAGACATGATTGAGACTCCTCTCAGATCAATAATCAGAAGCGGGACCTAGAGATCCATACTGACTACTGCATATTCAACGATGACTTCTGTGATCGTGAGAACCTTTAACGTTAGCAATTTAATCCCTTTGTCTCATGATATAATACATGTCCGAGATTTGATCATCGGTATCCAAATACCTAGTTTAATCTTGTTACCGACATGCACTCTTTTCTTGTTGCCGTGATATAACATTCTAGTGATCACATCACTTGCTTGCAAGCTATCTTAATGTGATATCACCGAGAGGGCCCAGAGTATATCTATCCGTCATCGGGATTGACAAATTCCACTCTTGATCCATGAGCCTCAACATAACACCTTCATAGCACTGAACCCACCTTTATAGTCATCCTGTTACGGTGAGACGTTTGATGTTATCAAGATACTCTTCCGGTGTTAGCAATTAACATGATCTCATGGTCTAAGGACTAAGACTACTTCGTATGATGTAATAAGAATATAAACATAATGACTTGATCATAATGCTGTGACCTTCGTATGATGTTATAGCAATATAAACATAATGACTTGATCGTAATGCTATAATGTATGATATTATAGCAATGATGTGACCTTGATCATAATAAAGTTGTTAATCAACAAGCTAGTCTATAAGAGAGGCATAACTAGGAACTCTTTTTGTTTATTAAACACACATCTATTGACGTTTCCTATCAATACAATTATAGCATGCAAAATAAACATCATATACAAGGAATACATAATAACAACTTTATTATTGCCTCTCAGGGCATATTTCCTTCACTCGGCCTCCCTCTTCGCCTATAAGTTGCCTCTTGACCTAAAAAACAAGGGGGGTTCGACGTTTTTCCAGAAAGAGTTCTGCTGCGTCGCCACCACCAGATTCTGCGATTCTGAACTAGAAACTCCGTTCTGGCACCCTGCCGGGACGGGGAATTGGAGGAGATCATCACCATCATCATCACCATCACTTCTAGATGACCCACAAGTATAGGGGGTGTATCGTAGTATTTTCGATAAGTAAGAGTGTCGTACCCAACGAGGAGCAGAAGGTGCTGGCTAGTGGTATGGATCAGGAATTCTCTGCAAATACTTAGCAAACGGATTTTTAGGGGTTTTCGATAAAGAAAGTAAACAAAGTATGAGTAAATAAAAGACAGTAAAAATAAATGCAGCAAGTGGCCCAATCCTTTATGTAGCAAAGGACAAGCCGGTTGTATTACTTAAGATGACCAAACGTTCTCGAGGACACATGGGAAGACTGTCAAGTGCTTTCGCTTCATATAGTTTATTAATCTTCTTTAGCTTGCTAATTGTTGTGTGGGTGAACCTGTGCTAATGTACCGACCTTCCTAGGACTAATACATACTTCTGATTATACCCCTTGCAAACATCCGTAAGTACAAGAAAGTAATTAAGGTAGAAACCTAACCACAACTTTAAACTCTAAGACCCTTACGTCCCTTGTGCAATGGTTTCCTAACGGGGGTTCAGGTTTCTGTCACTCCGGCAACCCCTACGATTAGTAGCCAAATACACAATGCATTCCCCTAGGCCCATATAGGTGAAGTGTCATGTAGTCGACGTTCACATGACACCACTATTAGAAGTACACCACAACTTAAATATCAAACTATTGAATCTTTCTAAACACAACTCCACTACTAACAACATGACTTCTTGAAATGGATCGTATGGGCACCTAGAGGGGGGTGAATAGGTGCTACACCAATTTTAATACCTTTTCAATTTTAGGCTTAGCACAAAGGGTAAATTCTCTAGATAAACTATTAGCTGGAATTTCCCTATATGCAAACCTATCTACTAGCGAGTAAAGAGCGAGTGGAAGAGGAACGGGTAAACCGAAGTGAAGCACGCGGAGACACAGGATTATTTTGACCGCAGTTCCTTCCTTGTTAAGGGAAGTACGTATGCGTTGGAGGGGTGGGCGGTACTAAGACCACCATGCCACAATAGGCCTCACCCCGTTCTTCAATGGATCTCGCCACCAAAGGCCTGATCCACCTTTCCACTATAGGTACCCTTCGAGGTGGGCACCGGCGCCTTTACACAACTAGCGGGGCAACAACTCCACAACAACTTGGAGGCTCCCGAAATGACAACAAGCTGCCAAAAGAATAAAGTTATCAAATACAATAAACAAGATCTAGGTATTGACAAGAATACTAGATCAGGGATTTCTCCAAGTGAATGGAGAGGAGTTGAAGCGCTTGATTCGTGATGATGATGATGAACTTCTCCTCCTTCAATTCCCCCAAAGATCAAGACCTTCGGGTGGTTGAAGTGGGAGATCGAGAATGAGATCTCTTGCACAATGTCTGGACAATTTTGAATGAATCAAGAGTTCTCCACGTTGGGGAAGAAGGGGTATTTATACCCCCTTCAGAAACCAGCCATTGGACACTTTGGGGGCCGGATTATCCGGCCCAAGTGAGGGCCGGATTATCCGGTCTGGGGAAAACACCACCCCAGACTCGGAATATCCGGCAGATAATCCGCCCCCTATCAGAGCGTCGCGCCGAGCTTGCCCTTGATCAACTTCTGGGGGCCGGATTATCCGGTCCTATGCGAGGGCCGGATTATCCGGCCTGGGGAGGAAAAACCGCCCCAGTTCGGATTTTCCGGGAGAAAATCCGACCGGATACCGAGCGACGCGCCTTGGCTCCTTTTGCTCGAAAACTGGGGGCCGGATTATCTGGCCCATGCGACAGCCGGATTATCCGGCCTGGGGAGGAAAAACCGCCCAGCTCAGATTTTCCGGGAGAAAATCCGACTGGATACCGAGCGACGCTTCTTGGATCCCTTTAGCAATGAGGTAGGCCGGATTATCCGGCCCTTGGTGCGGCGGATTATCCGGCCCCCTCAAAGCTTCCTGCACACTTAGCACACATGAATAATCTCCACGGTATTGTTATCTAACATGCAAAATATAGGAAAACATGAAATGTTCTTTCAATCTCCCCCTTTTTGGATTTAGATGACAATACCAGGATTTGCAGGAGAAAGTCCCAAGACAAACAGTAATGGTAATGGAAGAGACTCCCCCTCAATGTGTGCATAATAGAATTTTGCATTGGAATACAGATGCACACAAATAGGTGGATCTATTCCATAGACATATGAGCAACATAAACATACCACCGAGGTAGAGGGAAGGCATCCTTGACATAAGTCACAATTATTACCGGATAACCAATATGAGCGCCTTCCGCGATAAACCTCCATCAATAGGATATGAATAGATAGATCCATAAGCATAATCCATGAGATGAAATCCATAGGCATAATCCATACAACCACATAAAGTATCAAACAACCACAAATCACAAATAGTTCAACGCTAAATGGGCATAAGCAAGAAAATGACAAATAGAAAAATGCAAGTGCTTATGCCCGACCCATGCAAATCCACGGACATCCTAATAGAACTACTTCTCCCCCTTTGGCATCGAGACACCAAAAAGGGAGAAGAGCGATGCTAGCACCCCACGGGATCACTCGTAGTCCTCGTCCTCATCCTCTTCCTCGTCTTCATTCTCATCCTCATCCTCATCTTCAAGCTCCTCAGTGTCACCTTCCTCATCCTCATCATCAGCAGCAGGCGTAGAGGGGAACAAGTGACGCTCCAGCTCACCATAGTTCAACCCAGAGGAAGAGTTCCACCGAGCATACGGAGTGGGAGGTGTGGGAGCTGGAGGATCACCCGAAGCACCGGACACGTGGTGGAGAATGAGCTGATGGGAGTGAGCCAACTCATGGCGCTGCTTGTATGCCTCATACTGACCCTTGCGCGTGGCCACGCCCATGCAGAGAATGTTACGTTGGAACCAGTTCAGCTGCTTGATCTCACGGGCAACGGGAGGCACAGGGGGCCTACGAGCATCCCTCATGAGACCCTCAGGAGCAGAGGAGGGGTGGGAGGTCTTCCGAACCTTGGTGTAGATCTTCTTGGCCTTGTGCACCGAGTCGATGTGGAACTCCTCAGCAGGAAGCAGGTGCCGGATGAGCATCATAATGTAGGGTACATAGGGAATGGACAGACGGTTGAACATAGCATCACACAACTCATGGTAAATGAAGTCCATGACATCCAGCCTGTACTGCACCGACTCGTCCTCGCAAGAGGCAACCTCATGAGAAAATTGAAGTAGCTGAACAAGGTGACCACGGATGCTGTCATTGTTGCCCCCACTCGGAGTAATGGAGTCACAGAAGAGACCCTCTAAGGCAGCATAGATGGGAGCAAGGCCAGCCAGAGTGCCCACAATGCCATTGTCCACAGTGCAAGGAGTGAGAGCTGCATCTTTGTTGGGCTTCAGCTAGGTGATGATGCGGTGGCCACTGGCTCTATCCCTACTACGGAAAGAGTACCCAAGAACCTCAGCAAACACGTGAAAATCAGCAGTCATAGGCCTATCATGAGTCATCCACTTCATAGTGTGACGCTCATCCCCACAAATAACCAAAGTGGAGAAGAACTGCTTCACCACCTCAGAGTCAAAGGAGCACTGGAGAGACATGAGATGGTGCAGCCCCATCCTCTCAGCCACAAACATTGCATCCACAAGATGAGCCTTCTCCAAAGCATCAGCAAGTACCAGTGGGTGCATAGGCCTTATGTTCAGCCTGTCATACACATCTTCATAGATTCCCTTCTGTTCTGCACACCAAAAGCGAGTATCCCCCAGCTCATCATCACGAGGCAGCTCAGCAAACAAGTCACGGTGACGGATGGAGGAATAGGAGACCGCATCCAAAGTCCTGTAGTTGATCTTGGGCTCCTTGCCCTTCCTCTTGGACACCCCCTTCCTAGCCCTCTTTGCCTGTTCAGCCATGCACTTCTCTTTGTTCTTTCTTCTCCTCAACTCAACTTTGTCCACTAAGTTACCCTATCCGTCGTCCCGAAAGTATTTGGCGCGAGGGCGGCGCTTGTAGGTCTTGGGAACACCGGAACCACCTGTGAGGAGAATAAGGGCGATAGAAAGGGGATAAGCATACACACAAGTCCAGGAGAGAGCATGGAAAAAGTAGTCAAAAAGTTCATAGGACAAATCACGCAATGCATACTCCATAGTGAAACTGAACCAGAATCGAATCTGTCAGGCCGGATTATCCGGCCTGGCCAGGGGCGGAAAATCCGGCCCTGGCAGAAAATTTCGATTTCACCTAGATTGAATGCAAAAGAGTAGATCGGGCCTAGAAACTGCAAGACTACGATTTCTATGCGAAAACACATCCTTCTAGACAACGTTCCACCCAACAAGTAACACATCTAGCCAAATATGGGGAGAGAGGGAGTTACCCTCACTCATTGGAGGAAGAACGCGGAGGAGAAGGTACCCGGAGGCGCGGAGAAGAAGATCCGGGGAGGCCCGGAAAATCCGGTGGCCGGAGAGGCTCCGGGGAGGGCGGGGACGGCAGGCGGCGGCTGAGGAGGAGGAGAGGGTTGGGGGAGAAGTGTTGCTCGTTATGAGCCCTTCCCCCCGATCCCTGCCCTTTAAGATGAAATCCGCCAGGGCCGGATTATCCGGCCTACACTTGGGCCGGATTATCCGGCCTCAAATCTGGGATTCTGTTGTACACAGAACCATGCCCGTGCATCCCCAAACAACACCGCCATAAGGTGTACAAGGGACTTGTGTGCTAGAATTGATGGCTTAGGGGTAGGGAAAGGCTTAGGATTAAGAGAGCCAACCTGAGATGGTACTAGACACTCAAAATTGCAAAATTCAAATCAAATAAAAGCCAAGATTGAGTGTGATTCCCATAAGAACATGAGATAGCAACGAACATCCAAAAAGAGCCAATTCTCCTCAAGGGAGAGGGAGGTGGCCGAGGCCACCTTGTTGGAGTGTATGGTGTGACACCGCGAAGATATATCTTGGGTTCACGACCAATACTCATCAATAAGCTCACATATAACAAAATGATATTAAGAGAAATGATTTATCTTGCTTTTAGCATTATGGGGGGAGGGTTGGCCCAATGAGTTAGGACCACACTCCCCCTATATCCATGCCCACACCTAGACCAAACAAGGAATGAGATGTACAAGTGAGTGCATGGGTAATCAAGACAAGCTCATGGAATCAATGATATTTAGCTCATTCCTCAAATAACAGAATCTTGCTTCATCAAGTGGCTTGGTAAAAATATCCGCAAGTTGGTTCTTCGTGCTCACAAAGGATAGATCAATATCGCCGCGAGCAACATGGTCTCGAATAAAATGATTCCGAATCTCAATATGCTTCGTCCTTGTGTGCTGAACAGGATTGTACGCAATTTTGATTGCACTTTCATTATCACATAAAAGAGGCACTTTGTCACAACTGACACCATATTCCTTTAAAGTTTGCCTCATCCACAATAATTGTGTGCAAGCACTGGCAACCGCAACATATTCAGCTTCGGCGGTGGAGAGAGATATACAATTCTGCTTTTTAGAAAACCAACAAACAAGAGATCGTCCCAAGAATTGACAATCTCCAGAAGTGGATTTCTGATCATCCTTATCACTAGCCCAATCCGAGTCACTATAACCAGATAAAGAGAAATTGGAGCCCTTGGGATACCAGAGACCAAAGTTAGGGGAATGAACCAAATATCGAAAGATCCTCTTGACCGCCACTAAGTGGCTTTCTTTAGGAGCTGCTTGATACCTTGCACACACACCCCCACACTCAACCCTATATCGGGTCTAGATGCGCAGAGGTAAAGAAGAGAACCGATCATGGATCGGTATACCTTTTGGTCCACATCTTTATCATGTAGGTTAAGTTCAAGATGACATTTTATTTGCATCGGAGTGGAGACACCATTTAGATCCGTCATCTTGAATCTCTTGAGCATGTCTTGAATGTACTTTGCTTGATTAATAAAGGTTCCTTCTCTAAGTTGCTTGATCTTGAATCCAAGAAAGAACCGTAATTCCCCCATCATAGACATCTCAAACCTGTCAGTCATAAGCTTTGAAAATTCATCATTAAAAGCTTTATTAGTAGAACCAAAGATGATGTCATCTACATATAGTTGGCATACGAAGAGCTCTGCCTTAACCTTCTTAGTAAAAAGAGTGGGATCGATTTGCTCAACTTCGAAGCCACGATCTAACAAAAGCTCTTTAAGGTGCTCATACCACGTATGTGGGGCTTGTTTAAGGCCATAGAGTGCCTTATCGACTTTGTAGACATGGTTCGGAAAGTTAGGATCCTCAAACCCTGGGGGTTGCTTTACGTATACCAACTCATGTAGAGGACCGTTAAGGAAGGCACTCTTGTCGTCCATTTGCTGCAACTTAAAATTGTTATGGGCAGCATAAGCAAGAAGGATACAGATGGACTCAAGGCGAGCCACTAGAGCATAGGTCTCGCTGAAGTCAATGCCCTCAACTTGGGAGTAACCTTGTGCCACAAGTCTTGTCTTGTTCCTCACAACAATGCTATTCTCATCTTACTTGTTTTTGAATATCCACTTGGTGCCGATAACATTGCGGCACTCTTTGGGTTTCTCCACGAGTTTCCAGACTTTGTTGCGCTCGAAATTATTCAATTCTTCATGCATAGCAACAACCCAGTATGGGTCTTCAAGAGCTTCAAAGACCTTCTTCGGTTCCACCATAGAGAGATGAGCTTGATGCTCACCAAAACTGGCCAACTCTCTTCTTGTAGAAACCCTTCGTCTAAGATCACCAACAACCTTGTCGAGAGTGTGACCCCTCAACTCAAGGTTTCGATCAGCTCGAGCCTAGCGACAAAGTTCAATAAGTTTGTTGTCTCTTGGAGGAGTAGATTCATCACTTGAATCTTCATTGGAAGCATTTACTCGACCTTGATCAGGAACTGGAATATTAGCAGCAGGTGGTGGTGACGCGTGCCCTTGAGGTGAGTCAGTAACATGAGGCTACTGAACTGGAGAGTCAGGGCCGGATAATCCGGCCGATGGAGAGGCCGGATAATCCGGCCTGGGATTATTTGTAGCAGGTTCATCAGGAAGCCTGGGGCTTGCTTTAACTGGCGAGGGGCCAGATAATCCGGGGCTTGCCGGAAAATCCGGCCTGGAGCTTGCGTTGATATCTTCACCACCAGGAGCAGTATGGTCAGCTGGAGCGGGGTGGCCGGATAATCCGATGTCCACCGGATAATCCGGCATGGAGTTTCCTGGAACGCCTTAACCTTCAGCAGTTGATGCAGATGGTGCAGAATTTTCTCCCCTGGTGGGAACTTGTTGGGCATGTGTAGATGAGGGCTCTTCATGGGAAGAGCATTGTCCTTCCCGATCCGCCACAAGGGGTTCCTCAATGGGGCGGAAAAATCCCACGCCCATTCTTCTTATGGCAGCTTGGGGTATTTCAACATCTACATCACAAACACCAACTTGCTCCGCACGGGAACCGTCATTTTCCTCGAACACCACACTACAAGATTCTACAACAGTTCCGGAGAGCTTATTGTAGACTCTATAAGTGTGGGATTTGACACCATAACCAACAAAAATACCTTCTAAAGCCTTAGATTCAAACTTAGATAAACGAACTCCTTTGATAAGAAAGAAACACTTACACCCGAATACCCGAAAGTATGAGATGTTTGGCTTGTTACCGGTAAGTATTTCATACGGAGTCTTGTCCAAGATCTTGCGGAGGTATAAACAGTTGGATGAATGACAAGCAGTAGAGATTGCTTCAGCCCAGAAATTATATGGAGATTTAAGTTCGGCTAACATTGATCTTGCCATATCCATTTGAGTTCGATTCTTCCTCTCAGCTACACCATTTTGTTGAGGGGTGTACATAGCGGAATATTGATGTCTTATCCCCTCTTCACTTAGGAACTCATTTAAGGTGTAGTTCTTGAACTCAGAGCCGTTATCACTTCTTATAGCCAGAATGGGGACGTTGTGTTGCCGTTGAACCTCGTTGGCGAAGTCGATGACTGTTTGTTGAGTTTCACTCTTCAACTTGATGAAATAGACCCAAGTGTCTCTTGAGTAATCATCAACAATCACTAGGCAATACTTCTTCCCACCGAGGCTTGCATGAGATGGAGGTCCGAATAGGTCCACATGAAGGAGCTCCAAAATCCTTTTTGATGAGATAATAGTTTTCCTTCGATGAGGTGAGTCATGCATTTTCCCTTCAACACACGCCCTGCAAACATGATCTTTGGCAAGGAGACATTTTCTTTTAGTCCAAGGATGTGGCCACCCTTGTGGAGACTTTGCAAAGTTCTCATATTGACGTGGGATAGTCGGCGATGCCATAACCAACCCACGTCAGCCTTTCCGAAGAGACACATCGGGCCTGTAGTGGTTTTCCACGAAAAGTCCACCACGTACAGGTCATTTTCGACATATCCCATGAAAGCGACTTTTAGAGACTTGCTCCACAAGAGTACCACCAAATCAGCATCAATATAAACTACAAAGCCCATCTTACCAAGGGCGCGAACTGAAAGTAAGTTGTAACCGAGGGTCTCAACAAGCATGACGCCCATAAGAGAGATATCGTGAGCCACCACAACTTTGCCGAGACCCAATACCTCAGATTTTGACTTGTCACCATAGGAGACGGTTATGTGATCAAGGTTTGGCCGCATCTCCATGATGATCTCCTTGCTTCCGGTCATATGACTCGTGCAACCGCTATCGAGTACCCATTTAGAACCACCGGAAGCATAGCCCTGTAAGAAAATTACTTCTTGGTTTTAGGTACCCATTTTTCAATGGGTCCTCTCATGTTAGTGACAAGGGTCTTGGGAACCCAAATAGACCAAGGAATGTAACAATCATAAGGGCCTACATAACTAGCATAAACATCACCATAATAATCGCAATATAGTTCAAAGTTAGGATTGTTGACCCCTGCAAAACCATCATAATTAGTCTTGTCATTGGTAATGTTGCTAGTCTTTGGTTGAGCAGTCTTGCTCTTCTTCTTCTTCTTCTTCTTCTTCTTGTTTTTCTTGCTCTTTGTCTTGGGTATGTAACCAAGACCTTCTTTACTATCTTTTGTCCTTTGCCTGCTCAGTATCTCATCAATAACTCCTTTACCTTTGTGTTGACAACTTCTCGCAAGGTCTTCTTTTCCAGAGGATGAAGTGGAGGTACTTGGCACATCATACCGTTTCAATTGAGTTTGGAGCTGGTCATGAGACTCATTTAAAGTAGAATGATCACTCTTCAATGCCTTGTGAGCACTTTCAAGATTATCAAACTTCTCCAAAAGTCTAGCATGAACAACCCCATAGTCAATCTTTTCTTTCTTTAGTTTCTTTACCTTGGCAAGAGCATGGTCACGTTCTTTGATGAGCTGAGCTACAACTTCTTCCTGTGACTCCTCAATTGATTCGAGTCTCTCTTCCAAAGATACTCGAGCTTCCTCTTCCTCTTCCAAGGCATTCTTCAAAGAAGCTATCTCCAACGCATCTTCTCTTTCAATTTTGCCCTTTTCTTCAAGAAGATCTTCGGCTTGAGCAAGTTGACTCATAAGAGCATAAAAATGGAGTTTGTGCTCACCTTGTAGGTTAGTGAAAAAAGTATCCAAAGCAATAACTTCTTCTTTCATTTTAAGACTGTCATGATCATCCATATCCAAATTATGTTAGTCTTAGGAAATGAAGAGATAGAAGTTGATACCTCGGACCCTCTTGCCATTAGGAAAGTGGCATTGTTGTTGATGACGTTCTCGTTTGGTGAGACGAAGAGAGATGAAGGAGTCGATGTGGTGGCTATAGCAGCCACCTCACGGGAAGTATCATCATCCTCTTCATCTTCACTTGTGGAGGAGTATTCCTCTTGTGCTACCAAGATAATCTTGGGTTGCTCCTTGAAAGGGCCATTCTTCTTAGTAAATGGCTTCTTCTTAGGTGCTTTAGATTTGTCTTTAAGAATGAGCTTGCCACCATTGTCTTCTCTATTTTGATATGGACACTCGACTACAAAGTGCATTCTATCTCCATAGTTGAAGCAAGTTCTCACTCTTGGGCCACTTTCTCTTCTTCCATTTGACCCGTTCTTGCGCTCAAGTTCAGACTTGGCTTTGGCAGGGTCCTTCCAAAAGTTCCTTGCATAAAACGCCATGTACTCACCATGAGCATGTTTGACTTCATCGGGGCAGTCCATGGATGCCCCCTCAAAAGCTCCTTCATCTTCCTCTTGCTCAACAACATTGGCTTTGAGAGCCACATTGACACCCTTTTGCATTCCAATGGCCCGAGCACGGGCATCTTCAGCATTCTTTGCTGCCACTTTGAATGATGTCATTTCTTGCATGACTTTGTTGGATGTCATTTGATGATAGTTATGTCTACCTTGCAGGCTCTTCAAGTCCGTTGGCTCGAAAGGCATTAAGTCACTCACATATTTCCTTTTTATCCATGCATCATCAATGTGAGTGGCCCCATGCTTTCGAAATGTTGTTGCGATGCCCTTGATTCTTCTATACATGTCCTCATGGTTTTCACCATCCAACATGTAGAATCCCTCAGCTTCATTACTAAGGGCATCATACCTGTTCCTTCTCATGCTTTCATTTCCAACGAAGAGATCCATAAGAGCATACCAAGCTTCTTTAGCTGTGTTGAGATGTTCAATGTGTGGCATGTCCTTGGGACCCACACCCAGTTGTATCATGTGGAGAGCGGTGGCATTCAACTGGCTGTCCACAACTTCTCTTCTCGTTAGGTTGGTTTGATCTCCAATATGAAGACCCTCTTCAATAATCCTCCACAATTCAATAGAGGAGCTGCAAACATGAGATTTCACTAGGAATTGCCATTGATTGAAAGAGGATGCAGTGAGCTTGGGTGGATCACCCCTATTGTTTATATGAGGATGAGGGATAGGTGGGTCGGGGGAATATACGTGGCGAACCTCACTATATTCCTCCTTACCACTTCCCTTCTTGGAGGTGGAACCATTAAGTTTTTCACCTTCCACATCATCATCCTTGGATTTGGTGTTGCCCTTTTACTTAGATGATGGTGTGGCAGCCTCAGAGGAGGATGGAGATGGGGCTATGGTTAATGTAAGGCGAGCAATCATTTGATTCATCTCCTCCATCTTGGCCTCAAAGGATTTCAACAAGGTTGTTTCCAACGACTTGAGATCATCCATTGTGACCTTATCCACAGCCTCATTTCCATAATCCTTGGTACCTATACTACTCTTAGGCGGTTAAGCCCAAATTAAGAGTCGAGGCTCTGATACCAATTGAAATGGATCGTATGGGCACCTAGAGGGGGGGGGTGAATAGGTGCTACACCAATTTTTAATACTTTTTCAATTTTAGGCTTAGCACAAAGGGTAAATTCTCTAGATAAACTATTAGGTGTAATTTCCCTATATGCAAACCTATCTACTAGTGAGTAAAGAGAGAGTGGAAGAGGAACGGGTAAACCAAAGTGAAGCACGCGGAGACACATGATTTGTTTGACCATAGTTCCTTCCTTGTTAAGGGAAGTACGTCTGCGTTGGAGGGGTGGGCGGTACTAAGACCACCACGCCACAATAGGCCTCACCCTCTTCTCCAATGGATCTCGCCACCAAAGGCCTGATCCACCTTTCCACTATAGGTACCCTTCGAGGCGGGCACCGGCGCCTTTACACAACTAGCAGGGCAACAACTCCACAACAACTTGCAGGCTCCCGAAATGATAACAAGCTGCCACAAGAACAAAGTTATCAAATACAATAAACAAGATTTAGGTATTGACAAGAATACTAGATCAGGGATTTCTCCAAGTGAATGGAGAGGAGTTGAAGCGCTTGATTTGTGATGATGATGAACTTCTCCTCCTTAAATTCCCCCAAAGATCAAGACCTTCGGGTGGTTGAAGTGGGAGATCGAGAATGAGAGCTCTTGCACAATGTCTGGACAATTTCGAATGAATCAAGAGTTCTAAACGTTGGGGAAGAAGGGGTATTTATACCCCCTTCAGAAACCAGCCGTTGGACACTTTGGGGACCGGATTATCCGGCCCAAGTGAGGGCCGGATTATCCGGTCTGGGGAAAACACCGCCCCAGACTCGGAATATCCGGCAGATAATCCGCCCCCTATCAGAGCGTCGCGCCGAGCTTGCCCTTGATCAACTTCTGGGGGCCGGATTATCCGGTCCTATGCGAGGGCCGGATTATCCGGCCTGGGGAGGAAAAACCGCCCCAGTTCGGATTTTCCGGGAGAAAATCCGACCGGATACCAAGTGATGCGCCTTGGCTCCTTTTGCTCGAAAACTGGGGGCCGGATTATCCGCTCATGCGACAGCCGGATTATCCGACCTGGGGAGGAAAAACCGCCCCAGTTCGTATTTTCTGGGAGAAAATTCGACCGGATACCGAGCGACGTGCCTTGGCTCCCTTGAGCAATGAGGTAGGCCGAATTATCTGGCCCTTGGTGGGGCGGATTATCCGGCCCCCTCAAAGCTTCCTGCAAACTTAGCGCACATGAATAATCTCCACAGTATTATTATCTAACACGCAAAACATAGGAAAACATGAAATGTTCTTTCACTTCTCCCATGTCCTCAAGAACAAAACGAACTACTCACAAGACATCATATGGATCATGATCAGAGATGGAATAATGATGTATAACAATCTAAACATAGACAATAGTTAAATGGTTCACTCAATAGCATCAACTACAAAGAGTAATCAACACCGGGAAAGTTTCCCCTATGAACTATGCAAGATTCAACCCAAATGTTACAACAATATGGAGATGGTGATGAGGGTGCTGATGGTGATGATGGTGGTGATGATGATGATCCCGATGAAGTCCAGCTTGATGGTGGTGTTGATGGCGATGATCTCCCCTCTCCGGGAAGGAATTCCCCTAGCAGAAATCTGTCTACAGGAGAGATCTTTCTCTCTCGGTGTTTTTCGCCCCGCAGAGGTGGCGGAATCTTTCTGTGGTCGCTCCCCGAGTCTTAGGGTTTCAGGAGGATAATATACGCCAGAGGGGAGTGCCAGGGGTGGACCAGGGCGGCCACACCACCTGGTGGCACGGCCCAGGGTGGCCCGTGCAAAGGGGTGGTGTGGGCCCCCTGTGGCCCATCTCCAACCCCCCTTCTGGATTCCTTCGTCTTCTAGAAAAATAGGATTTTCCGTATATTTTCCTGGATTTTCTGAATCCTGACTGCAGCGGTCCATGCTCCAAAAGTCATCAACCATGTAAAAACAGAAGAAATAACATAAGTATCACCTCTTAATACGAAATATATCAATGAATAACAGTTAATTATGACATAGAATAGTGATGCAAAATGGATGTATCAACTCCCCCAAGCTTAGACTTCACTTGTCCCCAAGCGAAACTGAGCTCAATAAACATGGCCTCAGGTTTATGGAGTGAAGAGTCGATAAAATAATACAGACAAGAAGCATCGCATTCATCAATACATAGATCATAATAGAAGACAACTCACTATTATATAACTCAACTTGCAATGAGTAAAGGAAACACCATAAACATACATAAAGTGAATCATAATTGGTAATGGCAAACTTAGCTCTTGGTCGAAGAATAGTTGATAATTTGCTGGAGTTCACAAATAACTGGTTTTTCAATGATAGCTTTCAAAGTAGTAAACATCAAGATAAGAGCAATGTGCAAAACAAGGAACATAAGAAACATGATTGAATAAATCGTCATATGAATGAATGAAACACAACAACTCAAAATACTTGCTGAGATAGAAAGGAATAGGTTTACTGACTCAACTACAAAGTAAAAGAAAGGCCCTTCGCAGAGGGAAGCAGGGATTGCAAGTCTCATAAAGAGCTCCCAAAAATTATGATACTTACTAGCTTTTAGCTCTCATTGCCCCTATCATAGGCATCTTTTGGTGATTAAGGTTAAAGTGACACAACTAAGAGGATATGCTTGACAAGTTATAAGTTGAAGTCCCATGCCCCTCACTTACGAGTACCGATCCTCATGCTACTCAACTTCAGTCACGAGTAAGCTCTTGTCATTGTAAATACATATGTATCATTGAGAACCGCCAACGGGGTACCCCTTGCACATGACACATGAGCTATCCCATAATCAAAATGACAAGGCAAGCAGACAGTGAGCATCTTAGGAATCTTTTTATTTTCTATTTGCATAGGTTTTTATTGAGGATGCTTCATAGAATGCTCACTATACTTATGCTGCAAGTTTCCACCATGATTAGGCATGGCTTAGGCAAGCGGCCCAGGCGTTTCTCTAACATACATATAAACTCCATGATCTTACAAGTTCCACTTTTATTTCACACCGCCGGGATCCATAAGAAAAATAACATGATATCAACTAGGTACAAAGTACCAATGCAGTGTTGAAAGCGTTCCCCATGATACATGGTTCT
This sequence comes from Avena eriantha, assembly GCA_910589775.1. Classification (NCBI taxonomy): domain Eukaryota; kingdom Viridiplantae; phylum Streptophyta; class Magnoliopsida; order Poales; family Poaceae; genus Avena; species Avena eriantha. The sequence continues at coordinate 155,070,330 of OU342742.1, read as the reverse complement.
GCTAACTTCAACTCATAAAGCGCAAGCATATACGCAACAAAGAAGGACCCAATGGTTCAGGTTTATTAAATGCAAGAAACTTAAAGTGTGCCATCAAGTTCGTGAGAGCTTTAATCACTAATTTTCACATAACAAGTTTAATTTGGAAGGTAGACAAAACAAGAATTTACTTGGAATAGCAATAGTGCTAATAGGTAGGTATGGTGGACACGAATGACAGAGGTTTTGGTTTTAAGGAGTGGATGCACGAGAAGAATTCCCTCTCAGTACATGTTTTTGGCTAGCAAGGCTGGGTAGCAAATATAAGAGTTGAAGGAAACAAACAAACATACAAGTGATAAAGACAAACATGCAATCTTCCTTGGAAGCACAAAAGATCCTAACTAGAGAATAGTAAACTTATGAGCAAATGAAGAAAGAAAGATGATGAAATTATATTTCTTTTAATTATATTTCATATGCGCCACAAGAAGAACTTCTATGGCGCATTTACATATATGCGCCACAGAAAGCCCATGCGCCACTGACTATATAATTATATGCGCCACTGATTGCGTAACACGTATTCGAAGTAAAATACTTTCCTGGTGTATAATCAGGTATTTATACAGGATTTATACAGTATTTATCCAGATGATTATAAAATACATTGCACAAGTAGTAGATGCATGAAAACCGACGTATATATAATACAAACACTTAGAGCCCGATCGAGATACATATATAGTGTCAAGTGCCAAATTTTTACACAAGCACCGAATACAAAGTTCATATCATCTCACATTACAAATATGAAATGGCCACCGCCGCCTACACTAGGATCAAATAGAATATAGCTGTGACAATGGTGAGCAAGAGCATTAGCCCGACCAATATCTTCATTCGGTTCTTCTTCCACAAGTGGTTCCTCCACTTGGCTATCGCCTCCTCTCTAGTCGCGTATCCTTTATAGATGTTGCCGCTGAACTTGTTCACTTGTTTGTAACAATCCTCCCACTCCTCGTAGACTCCTGGAACCCTACCCATGTACACCACATACCACCTCGTCGCCATTTCTATAGACGACAAGGCATATTAGTAAAAATACAACAAAAATAATTAATAAAGGGTTCACATCCATATATATATGTTCACAGAATATAAAACAAAGGATCCATAAACCTAAAAGATAGATCATCATAGAAGCAATAAGTTCAACGACAACACGACCACAAGGTAGTTTAAGTCTAACAACAATGACCATTTCGACCACGAGATAGTAAAGTTTATGACACACACACTAATACAGCAGGCATCCATCAAGAATATACACACACTGGATCATGCTAGAGGCACACATCGATCATGATGAAGACTTCCTCTTCTCGCTCGGCTTCAGGAATGGTAGATAGCCCTCTTTCGTCATCCACGTCCTTGTGTCACCCTGCTTACGAAGGCGTTCTTCGATCTCCCTCTTACTCAACCCTCTGCCTTGTTGTAGGGCACCCCCCTTGTGTTGACATCTTCAATGATGATTTACGACAACTTCATATGAATGCGATGGAAGTCTTCTCTAAGATCAGTATCATCGACTCGCGCCAAAGTTTCGGCCCATCCTCGGAGACTAGATGGCAGCGTTAGGTTCTGGCAATCCCGAACATAGCCTTTAAGGTGATGGAGGACGTAGAAGGCCTCCTTGGCACCAGTAGTCGACTGCTTGATGCAGGGGAACTCGTGCACGTTCTTGAACACATGTTTGCCATCCTTGATACATTCCCCCTTATCTACGAAGGTGCATCCCTTCTTGGTGTAGCCCTCGAGAGCCTCATTGAGAACACCCCTTATTCTGGTGTAGTCTTTCTTCTTCGTCAAACTCCCGAGTCGAAATACATGGCTAGCGAATACCTCGGGGCAAGGACGATGAGTGTGCAGTATTTGTCTCTGCGCAACACAATTGGAACGGAATGTTGGAAAAGAGCAAAGGAAGAAATCTATAAGAAATGCATAAGTTACGGTGGCAATGAGTGAGTGTGTGTACTTACTCGAGAAAGAAAGGCAAAAGAAGTGTGCCCTTCCTCTTGTTGTCCACCATGAACTTCTCGAGGTACGCCGTCGCCTTGGTACGTGTCTCTGATCCTTCGACCAACTGGCTGTCCCGCATGTAGTAGGGATCCACTATCGCGATTTCCGAGGTACTCTCTCTCTCTCTTGATCGCCAGATTGAGCGCGTATAGGCGGACCAAGTTATAGTCCAGCCGTTTCGTGAGAAATAGCTTGAATATGTCCTCGAACACTATGAAGAATACATCCGCGGGGGGTTCATCGATGAAGCCCATGTCTAATGGAACCTTGGCCGTGAAAACCAGGTAATTTGAATCTTCGTCTTTAAGAAGGAGGCCCTCTAGTGTCTTCACACCCTCGTGCAAAGTTAACATGGCTCCAACCGCAATGTGGATCATATCCGGAGTCAATATCGGATCACCAGCTACATGAACTCGGGGCATGCCATATTGTGTGGATGGTACAACGACGACGTCCTGACCCCGGATCTTCTTCGGAAGAGGCTGGCTCGCACCCTTCTTATTATTATTATTACCTCTCTTCCTGTAGTGCTTCTTCTTCACAACAGTGTCAGCCACTACCATCTGCTCATCAGCCGCCTTTCGGAGTGTGTTGGGGCTGAAAACAATCCCGGTTTCTCTTGTGGTGGATCGGCGGCCGGAGGCGTCTCCTGAGAAAGACCATGGAAGACCAGGCGCTGCGTGCATGTATTGGGCCGACCAGCTTGATGGTCATCGCGAGTTGTGAAGGGTTCTTCATCCATAGAAGGCATATACAATCCTTGGGCGGTGCCGGTGTTGATGAAGTCTTCAACACTGACCAATTCATCATCATCTTCATGGGTACCATCATGTGGTGGTGGTAGTGGGGGCGACGGCGGTTGCGGCACAATGTCTTTGCCATGTGGCGGTGCACACGCTGCCAAGAGTTGATGGTGATGGCTGGTGGTGGCAACGACGGCGGCTACTGGCTTCCGAGGTGGTGGCCAGGCAATCGGTCGAGAGGTGGCGCTGGTGCTCCCCCCGCAAGATGAATCTGGGTCTTCGGCCATGTCAAGGGCCAGTTGTAGCATTCTCCAAGGGTCTTGTGTTCGTCAGCTCCCTAAGGTTGAAAGGGGGGTCCATGTCGTCGCACCCTGGAAACACCCGAGCCAACCTAACCCTCATCACGTCATCATCCATTGGATTGTTGTGCATCATGCGGCTCACCAGTTGTATAAGGGTGCCCTTGGCAACATCCTTCAACTCACCGCCGACATCTTTAAGCAGGAGTATGCAAGAAGTGTCCTGAGGCAAAAACATGTTGTTGGGCGTCATGAGATGGCAGCAGACATGCATCAAAGGCATAAAGGAGATGACGTGCACTAACTAGTTAGTTACCTTGGTGATGGCGTGGATCTCGGCTAATGTAGAGACACGGCCCATGCCGGCGGCCGGCCTATCATCATCTGCAATCTCCCGCTTGGGTGCCTCACGAAGCACCACCACCGTCGGCTGCGCCTTATTGGTATCTTTGGCAGGAGGGGCGTCGGTGTGACCAAAACGAGCGGCTGCGTTCCGATGTTGATGGCCGGCGGGGTCACCAGGTCCGATGACACGGTAACATTGATGCCCGAGTTGCTGCCGCTTAAGCTGGGCAGATGTATCGGCCCCTGTCGACCTCCCGCATTCCAAGCATGAAGCCCCTCGAAAAACTCAGGGGGATCATCGAGCAGAGCTTCTCTTCCACTAACTTGTCCACCATTTTCTCATCCACCGCCTTCTCCTCCAGTGTCTGCACCTTCATCTTTAGCTCTGCAACAGCGGCTTTATCCTGGTTCTTCCTCTACCTTCTTTTCTTGGCGTCCTCTTTGTAGTACTCCTTGAACTTCATGCTCGTACCAAAGCCGGACACACGGCCAGCTGAGGACGGCGGCAACCCCTTGTCCCTCTTCTTGTAAGCATTGTCGCCCTGTTGAAAACTGTGTCCCAGGGCTCCGCCGAATCCTGGGACGACTCTGTGGCAGTAGCGTTTAGTTCATCCTCCTGCAGAGACAAGGAAAGGTGAACCCATTTAGATTCTTGGCTTCATTATTTTAATTAGAATGCAATAGACTTGAGATCGGTGATAAATTCCTTACCAGCTTCTTCTCGAATTCCTTCACCTCCGGATCATCGGTGAACTCCTCTATTTCCTTGTCCAGGTAGTAGCGGGCCCAAACAAATTGCCTAAGCTGCAAGTCCGTGATTTTAAGCCAAGGGTTGTCTTTACCAAGGCGTTCAAGCTCGACGTCCTCCTTGTCCCAAATGGCCTGTTTCCCCTGTAACCGCCGCTTCCAAGGTGGTGGTTACCTATGCTCTGTTCCCGCATACTCCGTCCCCATTTAGTCCATTTTATAGCGTCAGTGGTAGCTATATCTACCTTGAATATCTTAAACTCCTCTTCGTTGAGCATTGGATTTTTCTTACTAATAACCTCCTAGCTTTCACCTTTGTCAATGTTATTCTTCACTCGGGTTTTCCAGCTGCTCAAGGCGTTGGTCATCTTCGCGAGGGCTAGTTTGTTCACCGGGTTCTTTCTCTCGAGGTTTCTAAACCGCTCTAGGAATCTGTATTGCTTGTGAAGCTTCTTAAGGATGTTATCGACCAAAGCTGCATTGTCAGCATGTCTGATGTACTTCATGTTGATCGACATGCTTTCCCGGACGATGCACCCGAGTTGCAGGCCGTACCTTTTAGCAATCGCCTCTGGCGCAATGGGTAGGCCCCTTTCTGTGACCTCAGTGAACTCATCGCAGACGGTGGCGAGCACTGGCACCTTCCGCTCCTTCTGTTCCTTCTTCTTCTTCTAAGAAGCGGCCGGGTTGCTGCTACCGCCATCCGTGCGCTCACCGCCATCGGTGTGGGCGCCGTCATCGGTGGTGTCATCCTCTTCACCGCCGCCTTCACTAGTTCCATCATAGTCGTCTTCATCCCCCTTGTAATCAGGATCTCCGCCCTCATTGGCCCCAGCAGCTCTAGCGACGGTCGCCTCCTCCTCCGGTGGTGGTGTCATCCTCATCGCCTCCTCCTCCTCCTCCTGTTGGGACCCCCGCCAGAATGACTGGTTGGCATGTCTAGCTTGTTCTTCGACACCGATCATGTGCTTAGAAGGGCCAGACTCCTTGTTGCCCGACATGTTTGCACTACTCTATTTAAAAGAGGCAAAAAGTTAGCACAAATGTCGGCCGAAAAATTCGGCATGACCTTTGCTAATTTTTTGACCTAGGAGTGCCCATTTCTCAACCGAAACGGAAGTGAATCGACACTTTGGGAGAAATGGGCAACTCAAATGAAATCCCTGCAAGAAAAAACACCCCATCCCCATATTGACAGCCCCATGCATTGACCCCAGCATCATCATCCATGCAGCCCGATCCATCATTCACGCAACAGTATAACAAATACATGTATAAGAAGAACTTAAAAAACTTAAAAGGGAACAACAAATAATATATAAGCAGTATATATACCAGACATGTGCTTCTACTGAATGAAAACTGAGTAGCAGTTATAGTACACAGAGACACACACATTCTCTCTTCTTCTTTGCACACACACATGCTATCAAGTTATAGTACACACACTTTACCTTGCACAGTTCAATAAAGGGGATTTTTTAATCTAGCGGCAGTACACATACACAATCATGATGCTCCTGATGGATTTCACCAAAGCAAAGTTGGGTTGTAATCCATTCATTCATATTTGGGTCAAAAAAGAAAGAAAGACAGAGAACAGTACAACAGTTGTAGTAAAAAAAGCTGAACATCACAAGTGTCGTAGAAATAATCATCAGGAAACCAGGGGCATAGAAACAAACATACATAGATGTTCTTGGGAGCACTAGAAAGGGAAGCACGAAATTCTCTATGGATAGTGCAAAGGAAATAAAAGCAGTCTGCAAAGTATCCAAGACATTTCTTAAAATGATAAATAACACAGACCAGATTCACACAATATATGGAACAGTAAAAAATAACATTTGAATGAAATATATAGTGTAACAGAAGTGAAGAAGGTACCTAACTAAAAGTCTAAAAGGATCAACAAAATATGTTAGAGTAAACTAGAAAGCTTGGTATGCTGAAAAGGGGACCCCAGTAGTTGCAGTTAGAGATGCATGTTTGAAACCTTTAGGGTACCATCTATTTTAGTCTAGTTCAAACAAATGAACTATTTTTCTCAAAAATTATGATCTATGAAAATTTAGTTTATTTTTTTGTACTAAAGAGGGTAGAGGGTACCCTAAAGGTTACCCACTTGCATACTTAGTTGCAGTCCTAGTGTACTAGAACTCTAGAACTACAAGTAACCCAGGCCCTTGATAATTCAATCATCAAATTTAGAACCTGATTTACATGAATGCACTGAATTTAGCATGCCTAGTATAGTGTTGCATTAGTTATTCAGTATTCTAAGTTCAGTATGTACAATGCAGTATTGAATATATTACTGTCAAGCAAAACCTGGATTACATGAATGCACTTGAGCACATTTTACTGGCACGAACTGACTGGCTATAACTCAAAAACATCCCAGAAACAAACAAAGGAGGCATAACTTTTTAACAATTGGCATAACCAAAATGGCAAGCTAGGCTATATTAATCATATTCTCCTTAAAATGTGTTGAGAGACCAATATGTTGAGAGATAGAACATGCTACATTGTTTCTTTAGCCCTCAAGACCACTTTTCTCATTCATTTGTTCAGACTTAAACATGCACAACAGGATGAGCCCACACAAGGGCCACTAACACCATGTAGTGACCACTAACTAAACCATTATTAATATACTTACATCTTAAAATTCTCTTCCATAAACCAACACTATATTTTAGCTTCCATAGCCACTTAATTTATTAACAGGCACTAGGTGAACAACTCCCCAAACCCCTTGTTATTTAGGCCTACAAGGTAACTAATGTCCTGATCACTAACAGATGTAGATTCTAACTTTGTATTAGTTAAACTATTTTACCAGAACCATCAACAAATAATAAATGAAGATACATGAAACCAATATTTCCACATTGCACAGGAAGGACAGATCAATGTACATGACTATTAAACTAAGCTCTGATGCAAGCCCTAGATCATTCTTGCAACTCCCTAGTATTAAACTAAAATTCATAGAAGTATTCTTGCAATCTGAAAATTGAGTAGAGCATTCTTGCAGAGAGGGGGAAAAGAAGAGAGCGGGAAGTGTACCTGCGGATGGGGAGGTGGTCGTCGATGAGGGTGGCGGCGGTGCTCCTGCTGCGGACGTTGCAGGCCACCTCCTCCTAGGTCGTAGGCGAGGCGGGGCGGGCCTCCTCCTCCACGGGCTCCGGAGCGGCGGTGGCGGGCCTCCTCCTCCTAGGTCGCAGGCGGGGCGGGGCAGGCCGGGCCTCCTCCTCCACGGGCTCTGGCGTGGCAGTGATGGGGCTCTCCTCCATGATGGTTCTCCTCCTCCACGGGCTCTCCTCCATGGCGGCTTCGGCGGCGAGGGCGATTAGCTAGGGTTTGCGCGCAGGCGAGATGAGGGAAAGAAATGGAGAAGGTAGCAGGGGAAGACGAACCGTTTATTTGGCTAAGTGTGAAAGTTCTGTGGCGCATTCCTCTAAAATGCGCCACTGAATTTACAACTTATGTGGCGCATTACTATGATATGCGCCACAAAACTTTTGGGCATAGTCCAAAACAAAGCGGCATCGTAGTTTGACAAGATCAGCTACATGTCCCAGTGGTCTTGCTCGCCAGCTTTCAACCTGGGGCAGCTAGGTTCGAATCCTGGCCGTCTCAGACTTTTTTCCTTTTAAAAAAAATATTTTATTTATTCAAAAAAGCAAGAACCTATACACACGTATGCATATTTATTCAAAAAAGCAAGAACATATACACATGCATACTTATCAAAAGAACCTCCTGAATCATATATATATGTGTTTGTCACACACAAATGTGAATTTGTATACCCACACGAATATCACGTGTATGTTTTAGTCTCTAACTAATATATATTTGTGAGCACACATGTGAATTAATACACAAAAAAGTCTCACTAATATCACATTATACCCACACGAATTAATACACCAAAAAGTCACATAATTGCTAGTGTCTCTTCACAATCTACTTGCCCTTTTCACCGTGGTTGAATACTTTAGCCTGTGAACTTTGAGGTTTCTTCTTGTCAATGGGCAACCTTTAGTAGGCAGTGTGGTCTTCCTTCTTACTTTAGTAGTAGTAGGCATGTCGAAGTACTTGTCGAATTCCTCTTCGATCTTCGTGTCGCCGTTTTTGTCGAAGTTTTGCTCGTTGGCGGCTCCTTCCATTCCGATGATGCTCCTCTTGCCCCTCCTAACTACAACACGGTTGGGATTTGACGGGTCGGTAATAAAAAAGCTTTGATCAGCTTGGCTAGCGAGTACCCAAGGCTCATTTTTTGCAGAGGCGTTCTTCGTTGATTTGGCATCTGGTATAACCATTGTGGTGAAATAGCGGCCTTCTTTTTCCAAGTTCTGGGCCCATCTAACACGGAACATCGGTACGATCTCTCCACAGTAGTCGAGCTCCCATATCTCCTTGATCCTTCCGTAGAATCTTTCCATCACAGTAGTCTCGTCATCAGCAAAGGATAACATAGTTACTCCTGAGTTTTGATATTCACTATTCTTATCCTTTTCCTCAGTGTAGAATCTGTAATCGTTTATGTCGTATGACTGATAGGTCCTTAGGTTGTGCCCTGGGCCCTGCGAAAAGGAGAATATGAGTTTTTGATCTTCCGTAGAAGGCATCTGTGGGGGATTGTCCAGTTGCCTTTTCTTGAACCAACCCGTGAAGCTGGAGTTGTGCTCTCTGGTTACGTCTCTCTTCTTCCTCGGCCAGCCCTGGTCGACGTACTCCTGCTCGATTAAGCTTCTGTGCTCTTTGACCCAAGGGCCGACGACTTCAATGTGTTGTAGCGCGATTCGGTGTGCCCTTTCAAAATCAGTGCGTCGACCATCAATGCCGACATGCAGTGAGCGGTAGCCCTCGCGGTGACCATATCCACTGAGCCTGCCGAGGTGCTTCTTTGTGGGTATTCCAACATCCTCGTTCTCCGTGGTTAGATAATTCTGGCAGAAGGAGATGCACTCGTAGATCAGAAAGCCCTTGGCTATGCTTCCATCTAGACGAGACCTGTTGCGAACGAATCCTTTGATGACACCGTTTAGCCTTTCAAACGGCATCATGTTGTGCAGGAATGCCGGCCCGAGCTGGATGATGTCGTCCACGACATGTACAAGAAGATGCACCATGATGTCGAAGAATGCGAGCGGGAAGTAAATCTCAAGCTCGCATAGTATCATCACGATCTCTTCCTGTAGCCTATCGAGCTGCTTCACACCGATCGACTTCCTACATGTGACGTCGAAAAAGTTATAGAGGCCAAACAACGTCTCACGGACATGCTTGTCCATTATCCCATGGATCGCAATGGGGAGTATCTGCGTCATCAGCACGTGACAGTCGTGAGACTTCATACCGCTGAACCTCTTCTTCGCCACGTCCAGATATCTGCTTATCTTCCCTGAGTAACCGTGAGGAACTTTCACTCCTAAGAGGCACCTAAAAAACTGCTCGAGCTCCTCCAGACTCAGAGTGAAGCAGGCAGCGCGAAGCACCACCTCATTCTTCTTAACTCTTTTGCGGCGACCTTGAGTCCCTTCCGTCTGATCATCATCATCATCATCACTATCAGGGTACTGAAGATCTTTCTTGATGCCAAGAAATTTAAGGTCCTTTCTTGCTTTCGGCCCATCCTTGGTCCTCTCCGGCATGTTCAGTAGAGTGCCAAGCAGACTCTCGGTAACGTTCTTCGTGATGTGCATTACATCGAGGCTATGGGGAGTGTGAAGGACCTTCCAATATGGCAGGTCCCAAAAAAAGACCTTGCTTTCCATACACCCAGCAACGGCTTTGTCCTCGGTCGTTTTTTCCAGACGCAGGGCAATCTACCCAATTATTCAAAAGCTCCTCGATTTCTTCGCCGCTCCTCGGATGCGGGGCTCTTTCGAGCTCGTCCTTACCATTGAACAGGTCACCACGTTTTCTCCACAGGTGATCCATGCGGAGCCACTTTCGAGTACCTTGGAACACGGTTTTCGAAGACCCGGGATCCCTTGGTAGCTGGAGATGCGGTGTCTCATCCATGCACTTGACGCATGCATTGTGTCCGTGGTTCACGTGGGCCGATACATATGCATAACCAGGATAGTCCTGCACGGTTGTGAGCAACGCGGCTCTCAGATGGAAATATTCTTTAGTGTAGGCGTCCCACGTACGGGCCGCCATCTCCCACAAGCTGGTGTAACATCCCAAAACTTTAATCCAAGATTATCAAGATCCAAATCATCAAATTTAGGGTTAACAAAAACTTTTCCAAATTCAAAATGAAAGCATTCATGTGTATGTGCATTTAATTTAGGAATTGATTTGAATTGCCATGGTTGTGCGATTCTTTGCTTGTAAAATGTTTCTTAGGTGAATTAAACATTATCTAAATCTTTCCCAAGCAAATCCCAAAGAAAATCAAATGAAAAACAATTAAAAATGAGGAATGGTCATTTTGGCCATTTTAACCCACTACACTACTTTGAGTGTTCCTAGCCCTCATTTCTCAATAGAAATAATTCTGGATCTTTACACCCCTTGCTAGTACACATAATGAGGTACCAAGGCCCACTTTTTTATCTGCTAAAAACATTCAAATACTTATTTTAAATGGCATGTGAAAACTGAATTCAATGCATATGCCTAGATCACCCCTATTTCAAAAACCACCCAATTGACCTCCACTTTCAAAACCCTTGCAACTAGAGACTACCTAGTACTAGTGGAGATCACTCAAAAGTTTTGAAACCAGAATTCAAACTTTTGCTTCTTGCGGCCATTTCATCAAACAGGTGGCAGACACACATCTTGCAAATTCCAAAACACTATAGTGAGCTGTGGATTTGGTCACCATTTGGGCCTAACTTGGTCCCCTTGTCCCCCCAGCTAAAACCCGGCCCTAGCTCTCTCTCCCTCTCCCCTATCTGCTCTAGTACCAAGCCACCCGACGCCATGCGCCAGGTCGACCATGGACAGCTCGCACCAGCCCGTCCCGCGCTCTCCTTCGCTCGCTGGCAGACAAGCGCCATCACACCGCACCGCTTCGACCAACCCCCGACCAAAATGGAGCGGAGGACCAGCCGCATTTTCTCGCGCCCATGCCTCTGTCCGCCATGCCGATCACCCCGGAGCGCCGCGCCCGCCAGAGCAGCACCAACCTCGCCTAGCCCTAGCCTTGCGTGGAAGCACCCGCAGCAGGCCCAGCAACCGCCCAGACATCGTCGTTCGCCGCCTTGCGACCAGCAGCCCGGAGGAACCGCGTCGAACACCACCGTCCGCGCGCAATTCACTGCATGCTCCCGACTAGTAGAGACCTCGCCTTGCCGCGCCTTTAAGCCCCAGAGGATCGCCAGGGGATAGAGAATCTATCGCCGCCCTTGCCCATGCTGAGAGAGCCCCGCATCGTCGTCACCGATGACCTCACCGGAGCTCGCTCTGCCCTCTCGTCGACCCTATATAAAGCGGCCAACCCAGCCTCAATTCTCCACACTCACTCACTCCCCACCTCTCTCTGAACCTTACCCACCTCTAGTCGACGCCGCTCGAGCTCTGTCTCGCCGGAATTGGAGCCGAAGCCGCCGCAGCAGGAGGAGAAGGGCGTCTGCGATTTAGGGCACCCCAAGCTCCGCCGCAACCGCGCCTCGCCTCGCCGTCGTCTACCAGCCCGTTTGCCCGCCTCACCGACCTTGCTGGAGCCCTAGTATGCCCCCAGTCGACCCCCACCGCCGCGTCTAGGTCAGGTTCTCGCTGGAGTAATCCGTCGTCGATGATGACCTCCCACCGTTGGATCGTCTTTAGATCGTGTGGCCTAGGATGCTAGATACCGTTTCGGTGTTTTTGTGCCGCTGACCAGTGGAGCCCGCATGTCAGGCAGCCCGTTGCGCACAGTGTGCGTAGATGGGCCGGCCCAGTTAGTTCCCGCGCGTGTTAGAGTTTCAAATTTAGTTTTTTCTATTTAGAGTTAATCTAGTTTCTGTCCACTAGTTTAAAAATCAATTCTGGGAGTTTGACAAATCCAAATTGCATGAAACCAATTTTTCCTGAAAGGTATTGAAATTATCTATCCAAGACCGTTGGATTTAATTCAATTAGAGTTATAGATATCTCCTAGTAAAAATAACAAAACAGAAGCATTTGTACCTTGCAACATTTTTATAAAATCAACCAAGATAGATTTTGAGTTGATTCCAACTCTCAAAATTCACATTTCATCATAACTATTTGAATATGTAATAATATTAAGGTTTACATGTAGTGACTTTGGACTAGTACCAAAATAATGCTATATAGGCATTTCTAGTCACTTTAAATCATTAAATATTGAACTTAAACCAAAGTAATTATGATCCAATATTTAAATCACATTCCCACATGTTAGAATATGTGGTGATGACATGTGTCCACATGATCCCATATTTTAAGTGGTGAGTATTAAATCTTAGTTAATTTTTCAATGAGTAGAAATTACTTTTCTAAAATAAAAAGAGTGAAACTATTGAATCAAACTTGTGATGCTTGAGATGATAATAGATCATCAAATGTGTATCTTAGAATGCTAATTAGACTAGTTAAATATTGTTTGGTGATTGTGTACTCCATATGTATTTATAGACGATAGTACCGACCAAGCTTTCGAGGAGGAGGAGTTCTACCAAGAAGAAGAAGAAGAAAACTTCAACCACTGCACCAACCAAGGCAAGCCACCATTAACAATGCAAGCTAACACTTGCAAGTTTAATGCTAAGCAAGCTAGGATCAAACTAGATGGTTTGGCAAAGATGCTTTAGGCATGCTTGGATCATACCACTTTGACTATTAGTTACCCCAAGTCTTATTTTCAAACTTTACTTCCTTTACTTTACCCAAAGTTCTTTACTTGTTTTGAAGGTAGCATAAAGAGTATAAAACTTGACCTATTTAGAACCCCTTTAGATGTCATTCTATAGCATAGATTGAACCCATCTTTTCCACCTCAGTGAACACTCTTAACTTAGCAATTTAGAGTAGATCAAAAACTTGAGTCACTTTAGATGGGAACACTTGGTGAAAATGAATTATGAAAACCTTGGAATGATGAGTCATTCTATTGAGATGTTTTGACATGTGTTGAGAAACACAAATGGTTTATGAGGGTGAAATGTTGAGGCATGAGCCTTAACCCTTTTATAAAACTGATGGTTGGATTCGGATGCGATACCATTCCAAATTTACCGTACAACCACACTACCTGAATTGGGTAAGGCTTAGCTGGAAATTTATATGCATTAGTATTAGTTCCCTCGCAGGAGAGGTTTGAGCTGAGGCTACCTCTCAATGTTGTCCACCTATGCAGTGCCCAAGATGACTGATGGTCATGGTTGGGAGGCCATGCTCATAGGAGAGGTGCTTATACTAGGGTGTGTAAAAGGGAAGGTTATGTTTGATTATCTGCATACTAAGTATGATGATTCAGGGTTATCCTTGACAGATGTATCGAATCTTATGGTGAAAGTGTACCACCTCTGCAGAGTGTCAAACTATTCGAATAGCCGCGTCCGCGATTATGGACAGTTGGAATGGCCATACTGTTTCGTTGTCAGATGTTTTCAAAATGACTTATGAGATGAATGATGAATCTTGACTTGACCACAACAGGGTTGTGTTTATGACAATAGCTTCCCAACTTAAGTGATTCTAGAACTTTACTTTATCTTTCTTGGCTTCTGAACTTAGCTTAGGTTTCAAAATTAACCTTATAGTTAATCATAGAGTTAGCACTTTAACGTAGCACTATACTACTTGTTAGTGGTAGTTTGCGAGTACTTAAGGAGTACTCATGGTTTTGTCCCTGGATATTCTCATGGCCAGACTATGAACGAGATTACCAAGATGATGGCCAGCAGGACGGCTATGATAACTAGGACTATCTGCCTTCATCAGCATTGCTTGTGCCCCTGAAGATGGACCCCACCGCTACGCTTATCTTTTAATTTCCGCTGCTTGTTGTATTAAGACTAGATCATGAGATCCTTATTTGTGTAAAACCTTATGTATGGTTTGTAATGGATGATGTACTGTGATATCCAATCTGTTATGTCTCACAAAAATGGTAATCCTGGGATTGCGAGGTATGGCATAACGGGCATCTGGGATTAAAAATCCGGGTGTTGACAGCTGGCTAACTCCTCTCTCAATATCCCAAGATAAAGATGCATATCGATACCTGGTTGTTTTGGCTCCTGAATAAGAATGCTCATGTGTACATACCTTTGCTTCGTGCATAGCCACGGGGGGAGGTTGTATGGCCATACAAACACGGGCCAGGTGTTATGCGTGCTACTCTAGTTTCCAAAAGGATTGAGTCCATCGGTGCTCATACCCAGCCTGACGTTCCTTGCATCACCCCTGAACTCTTCGAACTCGATGTCTAATGCATTCCACTGGCTAGCGTCTGAAGGGTGTGTCAGGATCTTGCCCTTCTCTGGATCATCTTCGGGTTCCTCTCTTTCCGCGTGCCATTGCATGAGCTTTGCTTCCTTAGGATCTACGAAATATCGCTGTAGACGGGGGTGAGAGGAAAGTACCATACCACTTTTCGAGCAACTTTCTTGTTCCCTCTCTTGTACCGTCCTTGGCCACACACCAGACATGTGGTTCTATCCGCGTACTCGTTCCGATAAAGTGCGCAATCATTGATGCATGCGTGGTATTTAATGTGTGGTAGGTCAAGAGGGCACACGATTTTCTTGGCCTCCTCAATACTTGTTGGCAATGTGTTCCCATTAGGAAGTCGGTCGTGCCAGTGTTCCATGTTCGCGTTGAAGCTCACATCAGTCCATTAGTGTTCGGCCTTCATCTCCAGAGCCTTGAGCGTTACACTCAAACGTGTATCCTCGGGGCGACACCCAGGATACAATGGAGTCATCCCGTCTACCTCCATTTGGGCCAGCTTGGCTTTCTCTCTAGCTGCAGCTTTGTCGTTGCTCGTCTCCTTGAGGAGCAGTTCTTGAACATGAGGGTCCTGCAAGACCAAAGTTAGCAGCGTCTGTGTGTTCGCGTCTTCTCCTTCTTCATGATCATGATCATGCCCGTCGCCATCTCCTTCTCCACGCTGATCATGCCCGCCGGCATCTTCTTCGTCATGATGATCATGCCCGCTGGCATCTCCTTCGTCATGATGATCATGCCCGGTAGACTCTTCGTCTTATCGCCCGCCCACGTCTTCGTGACCACCACCATGTCCTATCGGCGCCTCATTGAGGTCACGCATGAAACCGCGCCTGAGCAGGTGACCCTCCAACTGTCTAGATTCAGGGTCGATCCAGCGCTGCAGTTTGCATGTTCGACATGGACATCTTATCATGGTCTTGTTGTTCAGAATCATGTCCTCCTTCGCGCCTTTCTTGTACCTAGCAATTCGACCTTCGCTCATCGTGAGGACCACGGTTGCCTGAGCGGTCAAAACAGAGAGTATAGGTGAGAACCACACCATATGAACACACACATGCATGAATGCTAGCCGGAAAAAAATCGGCACTTTCCTAAAATTAGGACATATGGGTAGTGCAAAAATTTGCCGAAATGGAAATGAATCAACATTTTGGCAAACATCCATGCAACCACACTGGCCGGGACAACAACAAGCAAGCAACAAAAAACTTCCTCCCATTGCAAACATTCATGCACCACACAAGCATCGTCTCACCATGGATCGCACACACACACCGCCCCCGCGACAAGCTTCACCTACATGTTCATGGCCAAGTACTCACCTAGTAGACACAATAATAGCGAGACGAGACCGCGCGATGAGAGAGTGTGGACAAATAGATCTACAAGTTGGTGGAGAGGAAATTAGTACACAATACAGATGTGAGAGAGAAAAGTAAGGAACTTTTAGATCTAGAAGTTGGAGTGAAGCTTCCACTTACCAATCTATGGATTAAAGTAGGTTTAGTTACAAGAAAATCGAGAAACTGTGGGCAAGATGGGGTGTGAGGGAGGAGGAAGATGAGTTGGGAGGAGGTAGAGATGTGAAATGGGTGGTGGTGGATAGATAAGAGCTAGCTTTTGTCACCTTTTTAACATGGATCTGGACGCCCTCATCTATGGCGCATAAGGAGGAAATGCGTCACAGATGCTTAATCTTCTGTGGCGCATAAGTCCATATGCACCACAGAAGTGGGTGAATTAGATTCCCTCTGTGGGGCCCACCTCCAAGTTCTGTGGCGCATATCCCAACATGCGCCACAAAACTTGGGTGAATTAGATTCCGTGGTGGGCCCCCCTCCATGTTCTGTGGTGCATAAGAAAATATGTGCCACAGAAGAGGCAACTTCTATGGCGCATATCTCGCTATGCCACAGAACTTGGATCAACCCACCCCGGCTGGTGGGTCCCACCAATCTTCTGTGGCGCATCCTGTGGAAAATGCGCCACAGAACTTCCAATCTTCTGTGGCGCATGCTTTCTAGTGCGCCACTGAACTATTTCTGTGGCGCATGATTTCTCATATGCGCCACTGACTATCTTGTCTATCTATAGGCTGTTTCCTAGTAGTGGATATGACTCTACTAAAAAGGTAAAAAGATAGAAGATAGTGATGTGATACCGCGGCACTCCCCCAAGCTTGGAACAAACCAAGGGGATGCCAAACCTGATGACAAATTACTCCTTTGGTGGTGGTGGTATCCTCTCGATGAGCTTTTTGATCAGTTTCCCCAAGTCCTCGATCTCGAAGGTATGATTATGAATCAGCTGTGAGTTTTGGTCAATCCAACTCATGATCATGTCAGGTTGAGAATTCCAGCTCTTGCTATTCTTTCCCCACTCTTCCTCCTTGAAGCCTTCTTTTCCTGCATGGCTAGAACGAGGCAAATCCCAATTGGAGGGTAATTTCCCCTTGGGCATATTCTGGTATTGATGCTCATGGATAAGGGTATGGAAAGGATTCTTGGTGCGTGGAGGAAGTGACCGTGGAGCCAAGCAGTGACGAGGAGTTTTCCCCCTAGTCTGCATCCGTGCAGTCCTCCTAACCCTGGCAGGGTTTGCCACCACTCCAATGCTTGCAACGGTAGTGCCGGTGTGCTTTTCCTCCTCTTCCTCTTCACTCTTGATCTCCTTCTCCTTCCCGGGGTCTTGGAGGTCTTCCTCCATAGGCTCCTTTCCTTTATCCTTGGCAGACACCATTGTGCTTCTAAGCTTTAAAGATAGTTCCAAAACAGATCGAAACAAGAACACGACGAAAACACGATATACGAACCTCGGGGGATCCGTGGGATTATATATTACGAAGTTTCATATCAAAAGGAAGGTACTAGGAGAAAACGAGTCGGAGGTGGAGTCCGGGGTGGACTCACCACCTGGTGGCGCGGCCAGGGGTGGGCCCGCACCACAGGGTGGTGTGAGCCACCCTGGCTCCGTTTCCGTCCCTTTTTTGCTTCGTAGTTTTCCTTATTGACTGAAAACTGCAAAAATGTAGTTGGATAGCATTTTCGCGGAACCTTTTTTACCAGAACTGTTACCTATTTGAAAACGGATTCGGCGGGTCTATGAATTTGGTCTTTGATAGATTCTTCCAGAGTAACCACTTGAATAACATCAATATCTTCATATTCATACACTTATTACTTGAGTCATAAAACCCTTCTCTTCCTTATTACACCATCATCATCTCCACTACGTGGAAATTTCTTTCACACAAAACTTCACACAGTTCTCATTAGCAACATTAGTATATATGAAGTGACAAAACCTTTTGAGTCCAACTTCAACTGAAAACCATCAAAACATAAGCTACTGTAGCAACTCCTTCCGAAAACCCAAAAAGAATTCAAAAAGGAAATCGATTAAAGAAGCAAATGCAAGAGTGGCTAAATCTGTCAAAACAGACCAGCGGGTAAAGATGAATTTTTTCGAAAATCTTCTGATACTCAAATCAAAAAGTGCAAAACTAACAAAAGTTAAATATCAACCTGGTCAGAAGCACAAACAATTACAGCTCAATCCGACGGACAGAGATCTCTCACGAGATTTTAAGGTGAAGCACAAAAATCTGTTTCGGGACAGCAACTTCCCCAAATCTTACTTCTCTCTCATTAGAGGTTGATCTTGACACAAAAACCAAACAAAACGGATAAGGAGAGGTAATTACCGAAGTAATAACTTCCAAGACTCAAAGAAACAAAACCAAACTGAAAGCAAAAACAAATTGGGTTGTCTCCCAAAAAGCTGTTTCTTTATAGCCATTAAGATGGGCATGATAATTTTTGAAGATGCTCACATAGGAATATGAATTGAAATGAAAGAGAGTATTAAGAAGCAAAACTACACACATTTAAGTCTAACCCACTTCCTATGCAAGGTAATTTTGTAAACAAACAAGTTGTTGAAACCAGAGGCAACAAGCATAAGGAGGCAAAAGAAGTGCAACAGAAAAACTTTCAGCATAAAACGAGGAAACTTGATATTATTGAGATGCATAAGAACACTTTTCCCTCTCTCATAGTAACTTTCAGTATCATGCATAAACTTAACAATATAACTATCACAAGGACCATCGTAGCAATGATCACTTATTTTAACAGAAAACACAGGAATACTAGCTCTCATAACACTACTTTGTGAAACAATATTAGAGGTATCCTTACAAAGGATAGTGTGTCCCTCTGCTACATATTTAGTAACAAAGTCTTTCACATTTGCTATTATGGGTTCATCAACCTTTTGTTTATCAAGTTCAATAGCTTCATTCGTACTTTCATTAACCATACTAGCTATTATAGAATGTTACTTTATCTTAACTAGGAAAGGCATTTTCTCAATGTAAGGTTCAGGTAAAACATGATTAGCAGTATAAACTTCGGTATTTCTTACAGGAACACACTTAGCAATATCTTTATAAGGTTCATGATACTTATTCCACTTCTTTTTAGGAACTTCAATGTAGGAAGCAAAAGCCTTAAAATAAGAAGCAATAGCTTGAGAGTCTAGACCATAAGCATTTTTAATATTTTGAAAGTCATCAGCTCCCATAAAATATTCAATGCATTCATAATCATATTTTATACCTGACTTTCTACCTTTGTAATTCTCCCAAGCTTCAACATTGTCTTGAATACGGTCCATAAGATCCCACTTAGCTTCTTCTTCCATGCGAGTGAATGATCCAGCACAAGAAGCATCCAATAAATCCGTGTCATGTAGAGGGAGCCTTGCATAAAAGTTATTGATAATAATATTGTTGGGGAGCTCATGAATAGGACATTTGAGCATTAGTAACTTCAATCTCCCCCAAGATTCAGCTGTACTCTCTCTAGCAAGAGGCCAAAAGTTGTATATTTGATTCCGATCTTTACGAATCTCACTAGGAGGATAAAACTTTGAATAAAAGAGAGGCACTATTTCCTCCGATTCCATAGCTTGACCATTCTTCAGCAGCTTATACCAGTCCTCAGCTCTTCCTTTCAGTGATAATGAGAATAAATTCTTCTTAACTTGATTTGTAGTAATACCTGCACACTTGAACAACAAGCATAATTCGTGTATAAAGAGTAAATGATCACCGGGATGGACAATGCCATCCCCAACATAGTAGTTATCCATAACACGATCAATAATTCTTGTAGGTATTTTAAAAACATCATGCTCAGCAGGTGGTGGTTCATCTACTACCTTAGCAGTGGTAGTAGCATTACCAAATAAGAAACTCAGTGAATTATCCATAACAAAAATAAAGCAACAAACAGAAGTAAACAATACTCACAGTAGAAGTTTCCTTTACCAGTTCCACTCTCCAATAGCGCTTCACTCCCCGGCAATGGCGCCAGAAAATAGTCTTGATGACCCACAAGTATAGGGGGTGTATCGCAGTATTTTCGATAAGTAAGAGTGTCGAACCCAACGAGGAGCAGAAGGTGCTGGCTACTGGTATGGATCAAGAATTCTCTGCAAATACTTAGCAAACCGATTTTTAGGGTTTTTTGATATAGCAAGTAAACAAAGTACGAGTAAACAAAAGACAATAGGAATAAATGCAGCAAGTGGCCTAATCCTTTATGCAGCAAAGGACAAGCCGGTTGTATTACTTAAGATGACCAAACGTTCTCGAGGACACATGGGAAGACTGTCAAGTGCTTTCGCTTCATATAGTTGATTAATCTTCTTTAGCTTGCTAAGTGTTGTGTGGGTGAACCTATGCTAATGTACCGACCTTCCTAGGACTAATACATACTTGTGATTATACCCCTTGCAAACATCTGTAAGTACAAGAAAGTAATTAAGGTAGAAACCTAACCACAGCTTTAAACTCTAAGACCCTTACGTCCCTTGTCCATTGGTTTGCTAACGGGGGTTCAGGTTTCTGTCACTCCGGCAACCCCTACGATTAGTAGCCAAATACACAATGCATTCCCCTAGGCCCATATAGGTGAAGTGTCATGTAGTCGACGTTCACATGACACCACTAGAAGAAGTACACCACAACTTAAATATCAAACTATTGAATCTTTCTCAACACAATTCCACTACTAACAACATGACTTCTCCAATGTCCTCAAGAACAAAACGAACTACTCACAAGACATCATATGGATCATGATCAGAGATGGAATAATGATGTATAACAATCTGAACATAAACAATAATTCAATGGTTCACTCAATAGCATCAAATACAAAGAGTAATCAACACCGGGAAAGTTTCCCCTATGAACTATGCAAGATTCAACCCAACTGTTACAACAATATGGAGATGGTGATGAGGGTGCTGGTGATGATGATGATCCCGATGAAGTCCAGCTTGATGGTGGTGTTGATGGCGACGATCTCCCCTCTCCGGGAAGGAATTCCCCCAGCAGAAATCTGTCTGCTGGAGAGATCTTTCTCTCTCGGTGTTTTCCGCCCCGCAGAGGCGGCGGAATCTTTCTGTGGTCGCTCCCTGAGTCTTAGGGTTTCGGGAGGATAATATACGGCAGAGGGGAGTGCCATGGGTGGACCAGGGCGGCCACACCACCTGGTGGCACGGCCCAGGGGGTGGTGTGGGCCCCCTGTGGCCCATCTCCAGCCCCCTTCTAGCTTCCTTCGTCTTCTGGAAAAATAGTATTTTCCGTATATTTTCCTGGATTTTCTGATCTTCGTGAATTTTGCCTCCAAACAACACCTTTTCCATCAGAATCCTGACTGCAGCGGTCCATGCTCCAAAAGTCATCAACCATGCAAAAAAAGATGAAATAACATAAGTATCACCTCTGATTATGAAATATATCAATGAATAACAGTGAATTATGACATATAATAGTGATGCAAAATGGACGTAACACTTCTCCATCGACCATCCATGTTTCCCCCATCTATGAGTGAGTAATCTCCCGCTGTAGGCTATGAGGATGGTAGGGATTGGATGAGATCGTTCATGTAATGGCATCGGATTGTTAGGGCATGGTGCCTAGTATCTATTATTAGAGCTTTTTGACTTTGTTTCAACTTGTTATGCTTAATGCTTGTCACTAGGGCCCAAGTGCCATGATTTCAGATCTGAACATGTTATTGATTCATTATGATAGTTTTTTTTATGGTCTTACCTGCAAGTTGTATACACACATTGTTGTCCGGAACCAAAGGCCCTGAAGTGACAGCAATCGGGATAACCGGAGGGAATGGCTTTGATGTGAAGATCACATGTGTTCACGGAGTGTTAATGCTTTGCTCCGGTGCTCTATTAAAAGGATCACCTTAATTGCCAGTAGTTCCCTTGAGGCCCCGCTGCAAATGGGATGGCAGGACAAAAGATGTTGTGCAAGTTCTCACTGCGAGCACGTATGACTATATATGGAACACATGCCTATGATTATTTAGTACTTGGATGCTTTATCTTATTTATATGCAAATGCCCTATGTCTTGATTGCCATATGAATTGTCTTGTCCATGCAACGCCCGTTCATCCATCCATGTGCCTACCACGCTTTAATCCTATTGTTTACTGCAATTGTTACTACTGTTTTTACTTTTACTACTGCTATTACTTTACTATTGCTACTACAAAACTATTGCTACTGAAAAATTGATGTGAGCAAGATTGTTTCCAGGTGCAGCTAAATTGACAACTCAGTTGTTAAGGCTTATAAATATTCTTTGGCTCCCCTTGTGTCAAATCAATAAATTGGGTTTCACTTCCCTCGAAAATACTTCAATACACCCCCTATACTTGTGGGTCATCAGTGACGAGCCAGACGCAGGTGACGGAGGCAACGCCGAGTCGGGCGTAGGTGACATCGAGGTCGGCGATGCTGGGCTGGACGAGGAGGCCCCCGATGATGGGGAGCCAGGCGGTGTCGGGTTGTTCGAATACAGCCCGCTAGGAGCTGCAGTAGAGGCGGCCGGCGCAGGCGATGGGCCAGGCGAGGCCGCTGTAGGCGGGGCTGCTGCGGGCATAGCTGTTGTGGACGAGGTAGCAGCAGGCTGGCGGGCTGGACCCGGCGTGCATGGCGCATGCACGAGATCGATGCCCTATACGTGATCGCCGTCCTTCGCCTGATCATCGAGGAGCTCGAGACGAGTGCCGCGTCCGATGTCTATAGCATGGTTAGGAAGCAACACAGGAGTATATGCAACATCTACAAATTGATCAGACGAAGGAATAGTGGAGTGCATATGTGGTGTAGGAGTGGTGGAGTTGTTCAGAAGTGCAGAAAAAGGGAACACGTTCTCATCAAACACGACATCACGAGATATATAAACGCGATTAGTGGGAACATTCATACATTGCAAATATATCTATAATTTTTTATGTTCCATGCTTGGTTTTATCTACTTTGTTATGTTTTGTCCACACTTTGGAGTACTTTTCATATGATTTCTTGGACTAACCTATTAACAAGTGCCACAGTGCCAGTTGCATGCTTTCTGCTGTTTTTGGTTCGAGTTGATATTTTACCGGAAGACTCACGGAGCCAGAATACGAGACAGAGAGGGGCCACAGGGCGGCCACACCATGTGGTGGCGCGGGCTTACCCTAGTGGTGTGGCCGCCCTATGGTTACCTTCCAAATTAAACTTGTTATGAGAAAACTAGTGATTAAAGCTCTCACGAACTTGATAGCACACTTTACTTTTCTTGCCCTCAATAAACTTGAACCATTGTGTCGTCTATGTTGTATATGCTTGCACTTATTTGTTGGGAATTAGCAGAACCATGCTTTCATGGGGAACGCTTTCAACATTGCACTTGGTACTTGTACCTAGTTGATATCATGATCTTTTGTATATGGATGTCGTCGGTGTGAAATGAAAGGGGAGCTTGTAAGTCCATGGAGTTATGTATATGTGTTAGAGAAACGCATGGGCCGCTGGTCTAATCCATGCTGACATGGTGGAAACCTGCAGCGTAACCATAATGAGCTGTCTATGAAGCATTCTTCTTATAAAAAAAGAGTCCTATATTGAGAAAAAAGAGAAAAAGAAAAAAAAGAGATTATGAAAAGAGGAAAGAGAGAAAAAAAGCACCATATTCCCATGGTAAATAAGAAGATTGCTGAGATGCTCGTTGTCTGCTTGCCTTGTCATTTTGATATGGGGATTCTTCTGTATCATCGGGCAAGGGGTACCCCGTTGGTGGTTCTCTATGATACACATGTACTTATGATGACAAGAACTTACCGGTGACTAAACTTGAGTAGCATGAGGAGCGGCCCTCGTATACAAGGGACATGAGATTTCTAACTTATACTTCGTTAAGCATGTACACCATAGTTTGTTCACTTTAACCTTAATCACTTCAAGATGCTTATGATAGGGGCAATGAGAGCTGAAAGCTATAAGTACCATATGTTTTGGAAGCTCTTTATGAGACTTGAATCCCTACTTCCTTTTATGAAGGCCTTTCTTCCACTTTTATATTGAGTCTCCACCTTCTATCTTTATGCACTTACTTTGAGAGCATAGTGGCCATTCTTAGTTCTATGTGCATTGTCCCAAGACTAGTTGATTGATGCATATCTTGATATTGCTTGTTTTAAACTATTTGTATCTAGTCACTCTTATGAACTTTGAAGGTGTCCTATGCATTTATATTTGCTACTCTATGAGGGACAAGCTGAATACTATTATGCTATTTTTTCTTTATGTGAAACAAACAAACGTCTTGCAAAACATTGTTATTCATGAATCTTTTGTTTGTGCCTTTTCATGTTGCAACATAGTTTCTTTGTCTTATTGCTAGAACTTTGTCTTTCATGTTATGATTGAAGTACTATGATTCTAGCTTTGAATGTTTTACAAGTACTTTGATCAAGTTTATGATGGTGCATGTCACCTAAAAAATTATTCTTTCTTTTTATCACTTACCTACTCGAGGACGAGCAAGAGTTAAGCTTGGGGATGTTGATACATTGCAAATGTATCTATAATTTTTGATGTTCCATGCTTGGTTTTATCTACTTTGTTATGTTTTGTCCACACTTTGGAGTACTTTTCATATGATTTCTTGGACTAACCTATTAACAAGTGCCATAGTGCCAGTTGCATGTTTTCTACTGTCTTTGGTTCTAGGAAAGTCAGAAAATGAATTCTCGGAAATGGACGGGACAAAAGCCAAAGTTGATATTTTACTGGAAGACTCACGGAGCTAGAATACAAGACGGAGAGGGGCCACAGGGTGGCCACACCATGTGGTGGTGCGGGCTAGCCCTGGCCGCGCCACCGGGTGGTGTGGGCCCCCTGGCCGCCCACCGACCTTGCCTCTTCACCTATAAGAATCCTCCTGATGCATAAACCCTAAATAATCAAGCCTCCAGCCACGAAAAGTTCCACAGCGCCGCCACCGAAGGGGAGATTCGAGGGACAGAAAGTCTCTGTTTTGGCACCCTGTCGGGACGGAGAAGTGCCCCCGGAGCCATCTCCATCGATCTCCACCACCATCTCCATCACCATTGCTGATTCCCATGATGAGGAGGGAGTAGTTATCTCTCGAGGCTAAGGGTTCTACCGGTAGCTATGTGTTCATCTCTGTCTCTATGCATGATCTTATTGAGATCATGAGCTTGTAATCTATAGATCTACCTTGCTACTCAAGTGCTTTAATAGATCTCTGATCTCCCCATGTGTGTGAAGTTGACAGTGTGCACACCATGGTGGCACTTAGGCTAGAGATTACAAATACTTGTTATGAGTTATATTTGGAGTTGGATGTCTTTATGAAATTGTGGTGTTTGTTGGACTCATCTAGTACTCAAGGTGACAATGTGGGGTTTCTAGATGGGAAAGATGAACTTTGAGGTGTGCTGTTATAGCCCTGCCATCGATTAGAGTGTCCAACCGGAGAGTAGTTCAGCGTAGTATCATAAAGAAGAATATATTTATATGAGAGTGTTCACTAGTAAAAGTATGATCCCTAGGCCTTATTTATTAGCATTGAAACACCGTTTGCAATTAGATCTGTTACATGTTTGCTTGCTTCCTTCTTTATTTCAGTTTGCCTTTAGTCTTTTCCATGCCATCAAGTTATTTTCTATCACCATTACCACTTATAATTATCTATACCACTTATATTTCACTATCTCTTCGCCGAACTAGTGCACCTATACACCTGACAAGTGTATTGGGTATGTTGGGGACACAAGAGACTTCTTGTATCTTGATTGTAGGGTTGCCTGAGAGGGAATACCTTTGACCACTTCCTCCCTGAGTTCGATAACCCTTGGGTGATCCACTTAAGGGAAAACTTGCTACTGTTCTACAAACCTCTGCACTTGGAGGCCCAACAACTTTCTACAAGAATAGAAGTGCGTAGACATCAAGCTATTTTCTGGCGTCGTTGCCGGGGAGGTAAGGTAAAAGGTACTCACATCCTCCGGTGTGAGTGCTCGGAGTTATTTCCTTTAGATTCTGCAATTTTGTCTTTTTGTTTCTTGTTTTCACTAGTTAGGCCTAATGGAAAACAACAACAAAATTAGAGAGCTTTTTAGTCTTTTTCCTATTAGAGAACAAAATTGTCTGAAAAGAAAATTAAAAAACCCATGGAACTTTCTTTGCATGCTAATAGCAATGTTATTAGTATGAATCTTTTGAACACCTTTGTTACTAATGCTATGGAAACGTCTAAGCTTGGGGAAGTTAGTTTTTATGAAAATGATCTTTTTAGTTCCCAGCTTTGAAGAAGAAAATTTCCTTTGATGATACTTTATCTCCCATATGTGGTAATTCTAATGATACTTGCGATATGTTAAATCCACATAATGAAAGCATCCCTTTCAAAATACCTATAAAAATTGTTGAACATGTTATGAATAACTGCTATTTTGGAGATGGAACTGTCCATCCCGGTGATCATTTACTCTTTATACATGAATTATGCGAGTTGTTCAAGTGTGCAGGTATTTCAATGAACCAAGTTAAGAGGAAGCTATTCCCTATTTCACTTAAGGGCAAAGCAAGGGAGTGGTATGAGCTACTAGATGATCCTCATCATTTGGAGTGGAAGGAATTTGAATCTCTCTTTTACTCTAAATTTTATCCTCCTCATGAAATTCATAAATATAGGAATTACATTTATAATTTTCATCCACATGATGTAGAAAGTATTTCCCAAGCATGGGGGAGATTGAATTCACTAATGCTCAAATGTCCCATTCATGAGCTCCCCAGGAATATTGTTATTAATAATTTCTATGAAGGCTTTCAGGACATTACAAGAACTATCTAGATACTTGTTTAGAGGGATCCTTCACGAGTAAGGAGGTCAAAGATAAGTGGGATCTTCTTGAAACAATTCAAAGCAATACCGAAGATTGGGATAACAACAAAGGTAAAGAACAAGGTATAAACTATGAGTATGATTGCATTAAGTCTTTCGCTGAAACTGCTGATTTTCAAGAGCTTAGTGCTAAATATGGTCTTGATCCTCAAATCCTTATTGATTGTTTTAAAACCTTTGTTTCTCATATTAATGCTCCTAAAGAAAATTGGGACATGTAACATGAGCCTTTTAAAGACACTTGCATGGAAAATGAAATTGTTGTTAATGATAGCAATAAACATGCTCAAACCTCTGAAAGTACTATTTCTTATAAGCATGTTAATTTTTGTGGAATACATAGACCTTGTGAGAATAATCAAATTGAAGAAGAATATTGTATCACCCACAGGAATGAAAAAACTAGAATGTGGTATAGGGCTTTAAATGATCTTGGTAAAAAAGTTTGTGCCCTTTATCCTTTTATTTGTGCACTTTACTTTGAAGTGGGTCATTTCAATTTTCAATGCTCAGGCCATAATAATAGCCCTTCTAATCCAATGAGTACTGCAAGTTTGTATTGTGATGACATGATCACTCCTAATCAGCATGATGAACTTACATTATTTTTGGGATGTGAAGAGTTATCAAGAAAAACCTCTTTGGTAGATATGGGTGCTTTTGATATGAATAGTGGCATGCATGGTTGTCATCTTTATTGTGTTGATAATTGCCACACAAATACTTACATACAAAATATTATAAAAGATGAGATCTTACCAAAATATGACTTGACTAATATGTGTTTTGGTCTTATTAATGAAAAGGAGGAATCCTCTAAAGTTTCTTCTATTGTCTCTAACAATGAACCAGGGTTTATGGAGACGCTTCCTTTCAAGCCTCTCCCTCCTAAAGAGAAGAAGAAACAGAAGAAAAGGAGGAGTAAAAGGAGAGAGGAAACGGTATTTTCCCCTAAGCATGTTGCTCATATTATAGTTTTTGATGAGTCTAACCTCGATGATGTTCCTATGCCTGTTACCTATAGTAGTGATCATGATTGGGAAAAGCACACTACTTTTGATATTGAAAATCGCTTTGGTACCAATTCTAAAAATGATGATATTAATAATTGCTATACTATTAGTGCTATCCATGATCCTTCCAATGATGATGAACACACTTTGGAAGATAACTATTCTATTGCTTATGATGATACTATACCTCCAATATATGATGATTACAATGCTGAGTATGATATTTTCAGTCCACCTACTATTGAGGAGGAAGTTAATTATTATTACAATATGCCTCCTATATTTGATGATTATGGTGATGAGAATAATAATGATAGCTATTTTGTTGAATTTGCTCCCACTATAATTAACAAGAATGACTATGTTTATGTGGGGAGTATTAATTCTTTTATGCATGTGGCTCATGATAAGAATGTTTCTTGTGATAGTTATATTGTTAATTTTATTCATGTTGCTACTGAAAGTTATTATGAGAGAGGGAAACATGGGTTTATGTATCTCAACATTATTAAGTTTCCCCTCTTTATGTTGAAAGTCTTGAAGTTGCACCTGTTTTGCTTTTCTATGCTTGTTGATTTGTGCTTTCATGACTTGTTTATTTACAAGATTCCTATTCATAGGAAGTGGGTTAGACTTAAATGTTCTTTCAATTTTCTTCTTGATGCTCTCTTTTACTTAAATTAATATTTCTTATGTGAGCATCTTCTCAAACTATCATACCTAACTGAAAGGCGTTAAAGAAAAGTACTTATTGGGAGATAACCCAAAAGTTTCAGATAAGTCTTGGAAGTTATTACCTCTGTAATAACCGCTCCTTATCATTTTTATTTGCTTTTTGTGCCAAGTGTAACCTCTAATGAGAGAGAAGTAATGATTGGGAAAGTTGCTGTCTCGAAACAGATTTCTATGCTTCACCGTAAACATTCGTGTAAAATCTGTATACCTCCTTTTGAGACGTGAATTTTTGTGCTTCTGCCCCAGGTTGTTATCTAACTTTCGTTAGTTCAACACTTTTTGATTTGAGCAACAGAAGGTCTTCAAAAAAATTCGTCTTTACCTGCTGGTCTGTTTTGACAGATTTCTGCCATTTTCCGCATTTGCTTCTTGTTGGTTCCTTATTGAGTTCTTTTGGGGAATTGAGCTTTTTGAGGGAAGTGCTACAGTATCTAGTCTTCTAATGGAAGTTTATTGGTGTTAGAACTGAACCTTAAGACCTATTATCTTGAGTGCACTAATGTTGCTAATAAAGATTGTGTGAAGTTTTGTATGAAGGAAAAATTTCAGGTGTATGGAAAGAATGAGTAATGAGATGAAGGATGGACTAAAGCTCAAGCTTGGGGATGCCACACGTGTCACCCCAAGAAATATCCAAGAAGTACAAGCATCAAATCTTGGGGATGCCCAAGGTATCCCCTTCTTCATCAATAAAAATCTCAGGTTTCTTCCAAACGCTTCATTTTTATTGTTTCATGCACAGTTGTGTTGTTCTTGGAGCGTATTCTTTTTCGTTTTGGTTTTGGTTTTTTGTTTGCTTGGTTTGTTTAGTTTTCTGAATAAATTGGTTGGACCCCCTCTTTCTTACATTGGTTTGCAAATAGTTTGGTTTGGTTTGGAAAAGAGTAGGAAAGTTCATGCTTATGTGGTAAAAAGAGCTCGTTTTTGACTGTGGCCTATGCTTTGTCATGCCATGCTTGATATTGTTTTGGCTTTATGCTTAGTATTCCTTGCTGTAGCATGACTTGTTATAAACAATTGAGATTGCTTAATGTGCCTTGGATGAATCATGCGTTGTTTTAGCATATTAAAGCATAGTATAGTGGTATTCTCCTTTGATGCTTTATTATGGCCATTATTGCCCTCTTAGTTTGACGCTCCCAGTCTTTTGCTAGCCTCCGCAACAAAGTATGAGTTCCACTCATGCATCCAACTCTCTAAACCAAGTTATTCCAAATAGTCCACCATACCTACCTACTAGCTTATACTATTCCAAGTATATTCATGCTTTTGTTTACCTTCCAAATTAAACTTGTTATGAGAAAACTAGTGATTAAAGCTCTCACGAACTTGATGGCACACTTTACTTTTCTTGCCCTCAATAAACTTGAACCATTGTGTCGTCTATGTTGTATATGCGTGCACTTATTTGTTGGGAATTAGCAGAACCATGCTTTCATGGGAAAGCTTTCAACATTGCACTTGGTACTGGTACCTAGTTGATATCATGATCTTTTGTATATGGATGTCGTCGGTGTGAAATGAAAGGGGAGCTTGTAAGTCCATAGAGTTATGTATATGTGTTAGAGAAATGCCTGAGCCACTGGTCTAATCCATGCTGACATGGTGGAAACCTGCAGCGTAACCATAATGAGCTATCTATGAAGCATTCTTCTTATAAAAAAAGAGTCATATATTGAGAAAAAAGAGAAAAAGAAAAAAAGAGATTATGAAAAGAGGAAAGAGAGAAAAAAGCACCATATTCCCATGGTAAATAAGAAGATTGCTGAGATGCTCGTTGTCTGCTTGCCTTGTCATTTTGATATGGGGATTCTTCTGTATCATCGGGCAAGGGGTACCCCGTTGGCGGTTCTCTATGATACACATGTACTTACGATGACAAGAACTTACCGGTGACTAAACTTGAGTAGCATGAGGAGCGGCCCTCGTATACAAGGGACATGAGATTTCTAACTTATACTTTGTTAAGCATGTACACAATAGTTTGTTCACTTTAACCTTAATCACTTCAAGATGCTTATGATAGGGGCAATGAGAGCTGAAAGCTATAAGTACCATAATTTTTGGAAGCTCTTTATGAGACTTGAATCCCTACTTCCTTTTATGAAGGCCTTTCTTCCACTTTTATATTGAGTCTCCACCTTCTATCTTTATGCACTTACTTTGAGAACATAGTGGCCATTCTTAGTTCTATGTGCATTGTCCCAAGACTAGTTGATTGATGCATATCTTGATATTGCTTGTTTTAAACTATTTGTATCTAGTCACTCTTATGAACTTTGAAGGTGTCCTATGCATTTATATTTGCTACTCTATGAGGGACAAGCTGAATACTATTATGCTATGTTTTCTTTATGTGAAACAAACAAACG
The DNA here is from genome assembly GCA_910589775.1 of Avena eriantha. Classification (NCBI taxonomy): domain Eukaryota; kingdom Viridiplantae; phylum Streptophyta; class Magnoliopsida; order Poales; family Poaceae; genus Avena; species Avena eriantha. Next base: position 155,039,287 of record OU342742.1, on the reverse strand, counting down.
TCTTGAAAAACATTGTTATTCATGAATCTTTTGTTTGTGCCTTTTCATGTTGCAACATAGTTTCTTTCTCTTATTGCTAGAACTTTGTGTTTCATGTTATGATTGAAGTACTATGATTCCAGCTTTGAATGTTTTACAAGTACTTTGATCAAGTTTATGATGGTGTATGTCACCTCAAAAATTATTCTTTCTTTTTATCACTTACCTACTCGAGGACGAGCAGGAGTTAAGCTTGGGGATGTTGATACATTGCAAATGTATCTATAATTTTTGATGTTCCATGCTTGGTTTTATCTACTTTGTTATGTTTTGTCCACACTTTGGAGTACTTTTCATATGATTTCTTGAACTAACCTATTAACAAGTGCCATAGTGCTAGTTGCCTGTTTTCTGCTGTCTTTGGTTCCAGGAAAGTCAGAAAATGAATATTCTCGGAATTGGACGGGACAAAAGCCAAAGTTGATATTTTACTGGAAGACTCACGGAGCCAGAATACGAGACGGAGAGGGGCCATAGGGCGGCCACACCATGTGGTGGCGCGGGCTAGCCCTGGCCGCGCCATCAGGTGGTGTGGGCCCCCTGGCCGCCCACCGACCTTGCCTCTTCGCCTATAAGAAGCCTCCCGATGCATAAACCCTAAATAATCAAGCCTCTAGCCACGAAAATTTCCGCAGCGCCGCCGCCACCGAAGGGGAGATTCGGGGGACAGAAAGTCTCTGTTCCGGCACCCTGCTGGGACGGGGAAGTGCCCCTGGAGCCTTCTCCATCGATCTCCACCAGCATCTCCATCACCATTACTGATTCCCATGATGAGGAGGGAGTAGTTCTCTCTCGAGGCTAAGGGTTCTACCGGTAGCTATGTGTTCATCTCTCTCTCTATGCATGATCTTATTGAGATCATGAGCTTGTAATCTATAGATCTACCTTGCTACTCAAGTGCTTTAATAGATCTCTGCTCTCCCCATGTGTGTGAAGTTGACAGTGTGCACACCATGGTGGCACTTAGGCTAGAGATTACAAATACTTGTTATGAGTTATATTTGGAGTTGGATGTCTTTATGAAATTGTGGTGTTTGTTGGACTCATCTAGTACTTAAGGTGACAATGTGGGGTTTCTAGATGGGAAAGATGAACTTTGAGGTGTGCTGTTATAGCCCTACCATTGATTAGAGTGTCCAACCGGAGAGTAGTTCAGCGTAGTATCATAAAGAAGAATATATTTATATGAGAGTGTTCACTAGTGAAAGTATGATCCCTAGGCCTTGTTTCTTAGCATTGAAACACCATTTGCAATTAGATCTGTTACATGTTTGCTTGCTTCCTTCTTTATTTCAGTTTGCCTTTAGTCTTTTCCACGCCATCAAGTTATTTTCTATCACCGTTACCACTTATAATTATCTATACCACTTGTATTTCACTATCTCTCCGCCGAACTAGTGCACCTATACACCTGACAAGTGTATTGGGTGTGTTGGGGACACAAGAGACTTCTTGTATCTTGATTGCAGGGTTCCCTGAGAGGGAATACCTTTGACCACTTCCTCCCTGAGTTCGATAAACCTTGGGTGATCCACTTAAGGGAAAACTTGTTGTTGTTCTACAAACCTCTGCACTTGGAGGCCCAACAACTGTCTACAAGAATAGAAGTGCGTAGACATCAAACATGCAGGCACTTGTACCCTTTATGAAGGGAACTATACCCAAGAAAGACACACTTTTTAGACCGAAACTCTAGTTTATGCTTGTTATACATATGAAGGTTAGGTCAATATGCGCATCCAAAAACCTTAAGAAACGTGTAATCTAGGAAGTCACTGAGCAAGATTTCAAGAGGAGTTTTCATTTGCAGAAGTCGTGAAGGAAGCCTATTTATCAAAAAACAGGCGGTGGAAAAAACATCACTCCAAAACCGAAAAAAAACGGAGGCATAGCTAGTAAGGTAAGTCCAGTCTCTACAAGATAACGATGCTTACGTTCAGCGGTACCATTTCGCTGATGTGTGTGAGGACAAGACACACGGTGCAAGATCCCAAGCTTGCTAAAAACAAATTTAGGTTGTGATATTCACCCTCAGTCGGATTGAACATGAAGAATTGTATGCTTAAGGAGACGCTCAACATATGCTTGAAATTGAATAAAACCATCGAACACATCAGATTTACGCTAAATAAGATAAGTCCAAGTGAACCAACTATAAGCATCAATAAAACTGACATAATAATTGTGACCACTAACAGACGTTTGGGCAGGACCCGATACATAAAAAAACACAAGATCAAGAGGATGTTTAACGACATGACTCGACTCTGAAAATGGAAGCTGATGACTCTTGCCTTTCTGACAAGCATCATAGATAGTTTCAGCAATTTTATTGGACACAACTGGAATTTCATGACGATGCAGAACATGACAAATCATGGGAGCAGCAGGGTGACCAAGGCGTGCATGCCAGTGCGTATATGACGCACGAACACCACTGAACACCTGGGGAGCATGTGGCGAAGACAGCGCAGACGACGCATCAAGCGCATATAGGCCATGTCGAAGAAGACCTCTAAGCAGAACGGATCTCGTGTCCTGATCTCTGATGAAAAATGGAAACGGTGAAATTCAGCAAGGACATTATTATCACGAGTAAGTTGAGTAATAGACAACAAACTACGTGTAGCAGAAGGAACCCGAAGAACATTGAGAAGATGCAGTGTTCTAGAGTTATGTGCAAGAAGAGAGGCCTGACCAACATGTGAGATGCGCATACCTACTCCATTGGCGGTGTGAACCTGATCATGACCACAATATGGCTCCTGGGTGGAGAGCTTGCCCATCTCACTCGTCAGGTGATTGGTAGCCCCCGTGTCCATATACCATGCCGGATCAATGGAGTAGGACGGAGTGTACCCGTGCTCGTTACCCGCCACGGCAGCGGCAGCCCGCGTCATTGCCCTTGTCATTGTTTCCAATGTCGAGGAAGCCCGGCTTGAAGCATCGATGATAGCGCGAGGTGATATGGCCCTCAAGGACACATAACTGGCATGCTTGCTAGGCGCCGCAGTAGGGGCAGCAGGCGCATAGACAACCATCGGGTGATGGCTCGAAATATATTCGAGCTTGTTGGGGAACCCTAAGAGGAAGGTATGATGAGCACAACAGCAAGTTTTCCCCCCGGTTATGAAACCAAGATTATCGAACCAGTAGGAGCAAGGAAACACCTCCAAGGTGTTGTTTCCAACTTGGAATCCTGCACAACACAACCACATAACTTTTCCCCCAACTTACAGTGAGGTTGTCAATCTCACCAGTTTTGCTGAAAACAAAGGATTAAACGTATTATGTGGAAGATAGTAATTGCTTGCATAAACTAAACAGAAAACAGTAAATAGATTATAGATGATGGTAAAAGAATGGACCGGGGTGCATAGTTCACTAGAGGTGATTCTCCTTAAGATAGATGACATGTTGGGTGAAAAATTACCGCTGGGCAATTGACAAACACCGAGAAAGCATACATGCATATACTAATCATCTTGACTCCTATGAGATTTGATTGGGCATTACAACATTATACATAGACTCTAATCCAACTGCATCTATGACTAATAATCCACCTTCAGGTTATCATCCGAACCCCCTCCAGTATTAAGTTGCAAGCAATAGATAATTGCATTAAGCAAAGTGTGTAAAGTAAACAATACGATTGTTCTATGAACAATGGATTGCTGTTTTCTCCCTAGTAGCAACAACACATCTAGTACCTTAGAGATTTATGTCACTTCCCCAGATTACCAGAGGCATGAACCCACTATCAAGCATAAATACTAACTCTTGGAGTTGCTAGCATCTACTTGGCCAAGATAGCTACTAACAACCGAAAGCATGCAAGATCACAAATAACAAAGACATGATAGAATCAATAATCAATCTGAAATAATATCTCAATATCCATCAGATCCCCGCAAACACAACATGTAGATTACAAATTGATGGTCTTGATCATGAACGGAGTTCACAAGATCTAGACATGGTAGCACAAAGGAAAAGAACCAACCATCTAGCTACTACATGGACCCGTAGTCCAGGGATGAACTACTCACGCATCACACGGAGGCTGGCATGGTGATGAAGAAGGCCTCCAGGGTGATATCTCCCCTCCAGCAGGGTGCCGGGAAGAGCTTCAGATCCCTCCCGATCAAGGGATGGAGATGGCGGCGACTACAGACTCTTTCATGGAATTTTGATCGGGTCCTTAGGGTTTTCGTCCCGGAAGCAATATATAGGCGAACGGGCAAGGTCGGTTGAGTGCCAGGGGCCCACACCCCCTGGTGGCATGGCTAGGGATGGCCGCACCACCACCAGGTGTGGCCGTCCTGGCTCCCCTCTTTGTCTCCCCTCCGGACTATGTATTCCTTCTAGTGAAATATTGACTTGGGCTTTTGTCCAGTCCAATTCCGAGAATATTTCCTAACTAGCTTTTCTGAAACCAAAAAACAGCAGAAAACAGGCAACTGACACTGTGACATCTTGTTAATAGGTTAGTTCCCAAAAATGTGTAAAAATACTCCAAAGTGTGGACAAAACATAAGAAAGTAGATATAAAACAAGCATGGAACATCAAAAATTATAGATACGTTTGCAACGTATCAGGGGGCGTGGCGGGCCACGGGGCCTGCTGAGGTGCGGGTTGATGACCCACAAGTATAGGGGGTGTATCGCAGTATTTTTGATAAGTAAGAGTGTCGAACCCAACGAGGAGCAGAAGGTGTTGGCTAGTGGTATGGATCAGGAATTCTCTGCAAATACTTAGCAAACCGATTTTTAGGGTTTTTTGATATAGCAAGTAAACAAAGTACGAGTAAACAAAAAACAATAGGAATAAATGCAGCAAGTGTCCCAATCCTTTATGCAGCAAAGGACAAGCCAGTTGTATTACTTAAGATGACCAAATGTTCTCGAGGACACATGGAAAGACTGTCAAGTGCTTTCGCTTCATATAGTTGATTAATCTTCTTTAGCTTGCTAAGTGTTGTGTGGGTGAACCTGTGCTAATGTACCGCCCCATCCAAGACTAATACATACTTGTGATTATACCCCTTGCAAACATCCGTAAGTACAATAAAGTAATTAAGGTAGAAACCTAACCACAACTTTAAACTCTAAGACCATTACGTCCCTTGTGCAATGGTTTCCTAACGGGGGTTCAGGTTTCTGTCACTCCGGCAACCCCTACGATTAGTAGCCAAATACACAATGCATTCTCCTAGGCCCATATAGGTGAAGTGTCATGTAGTCGACGTTCACATGACACCACTAGAAGAAGTACACCACAACTTAAATAACAATCTATTGAATCTTTCTCAACGCAACTCCACTACTAACAATAAGACTTCTCCCATGTCCTTAAGAACAAAACGAACTACTCACAAGACATCATATGGATCATGATCAGAGATGGAATAATGATGTATAACAATCTGAACATAAACAATAATTCAACGGTTCACTCAATAGCATCAACTACAAAGAGTAATCAACACCGGGAAAGTTTCCCCTATGAACTATGCAAGATTCAACTCAATTGTTACAGCAATATGGAGATGGTGATGAGGGTGCTGATAGTGATGATGCTGGTGATGATGGTGATGATGATCTCGATGAAGTCCAGCTTGATGGTGGTGTAGATGGCGACGATCTCCCCTCTCCGAGAAGGAATTCCCCCGGCAGAAATCTATCTGCCGGAGAGATCTTTCTCTCTCGGTGTTTTCCGCCCCGCAGAGGCGGTGGAATCTTTCTGTGGTCGCTCCCCGAGTCTTAGGGTTTCGGGAGGATGATATACGCCAGAGGGGAGAGGCTGGAGTGGGCCAGGGTGGCCACACCACCTCCAAGCGTGGCCTAGGCCTGCCCGCGCCATGGGGTGGTGTGGGCCCCCTATGGCCCACCTCCACTCCATCTTCTGGCATCCTTAGTCTTCTGGAAAAAAGGATTTTCCGTATATTTTTCCGGATTTTCTGATCTTCGCGAATTTTGCCTCCAAACAACACCTTTTCCATCAGAATCCTGACTGCAGCGGTCCATGCTCCAAAAGTCATCAACCATGCAAAAATAGATGAAATAACATAATTATCACCTCTTAATACGAAATATATCAATGAATAATAGTGAATTAAGACATAGAATAGTGATGCAAAATGGATGTATCAGTGACTTAGCAAGTTTCTCCTAATGTATGTGAATAGAAATTTAAGGAAATAATAATTTTGTGTTTATTGTAAGGACAGTCCTGCCTAAACTTCTGCCTTTTCCCCTTATTTCTTGGCATAAGATCTGCATTCTGTGATAAATATTTCCATTTCTTCTATTATATTTATATTATTGAAGAGAGCTTGTGAAGTTGTGAGAGGAAGAGATTCGGTCTTAAGATAGAAATGCTCAAGCACCTGGACACCGATAAGCAGGACAATTACAATTGAATAACTAATGGAGTAAAGGTTGGTCTACCAAACTATTGAATTAGAAGTAAGACCACTGATGGAGCTAGTATTTTAGTTTCATAGCAGTGATAGGTCTTGTCTCTGCATGCTTACCTGATTTGCATCATATGCATTAACTAGCATCATGCGTTCTTGCACAGATGCATAACTGCTAAAGAATTGGAAGACGCTCTGAAATAGTAGGAAATGCAATATTTGAGACAATAGTCCAAAGAAAGGTACTGTTGAGGTGGACATAGATCATGTCAGTAACTCAACAAATGCGGAAATAGATTTACTCGCTTCTACCCCATCCTATGGGATTGTCATCTACTTATTCAGTTAAGATTGTCTCTAGATTGTCTCTAGATTCTACTTTCATGTGGTCTGAGTAATCATTGACATTTCCCTTTTGTGCATGCATCCTTTCTCCACCACTTCAACTCCTTGAGACTACTACATCAGTGCTCATATGCATACCTTGGGAGACTGGACACAAGAGCTTGAGCATATTTTTGTTGAGCTTTGTTAGGATAGCTAGGCATGGTAGAATAGAAAATTTTATTGCATCTCCTTGTGATGCATGCTTCTCTGTTTTGTTGTTTCATTGACTTCCTGAAGGATATGAAACTTAGTTGCAGATCATCTTACCAAAAAGAAGTGGATCAGTTTTTTTTCATTCTTCGAGAACTGCATATCTTGCCGAGATCTTCATACCTAAAGGTACTTGACAATAGTATTATTGGAGTGAATACTGTAGTCTTATGGGGTTGCTTGTTGACATCCCATATGGTGCCCCCGCGTTGTATTCAGGAACTACAATGTTTTCTTTGCTTCTTATGGACTCTGAATTCAGAATGACACCTTTCATAACCACTGTAAGAGAGTCGTTTAACAAGATTCAACTAGCTGATCAGCTGATGGTACGGTGTATTCTCTCAGTCTCTCTGTTGCTAAATCGTATTTCATTTTTCTGAAAGATTGCTTCCTGATTGTACCTCTGGTTTTAATTTCATAGGACCCGACAATGGAGACCACCAGGTCCAATGAGAGTACCAATACCTTTAGCATGTTGATCGTTACATCAGTACATTAATACAATGCTTCGTCTAATCAATAATAAGTATCTCTGATTTAGTACAAAGTTATACTAAACCAACGACACTTATTATGGATCGGAGGGAGTACTAGATTTCCTTTATAGGTAGGAAAGATGCTAGCTAAAATAAGCTCTTCAAATGATGAAACTTTTAGTCTTAGTTCATACTCCTCGACGTTGGGAACAATTGTAGCATGTGCATTTCAGTGCCTACCTAATTTGGTATCTTTGCATATTTCAGGGATGAATACCTGTTTCCTTTTTATTTTTCTAACATGCGACACATTTGGTCTTTAGTCACTACTCTGTCACCAAGCAAATATTAGATCAGTGATGTACCCAACAAACACTAGATTGATGAGGACCTAATGAGTAATGGCATATGCTCGCCGAACTGATGAGGACTCGGTAGAAGTATAGTAGTGTGATTAGCTAGAGACACATGCATATGGAAGAAATTGTGTTCTTATTTTTCTCACCACAACTTAAATAACAATCTATTGAATCTTTCTCAACACAACTCCACTACTAACAACAAGACTTCTCCCATGTCCTCGGGAACTAAACGAACTACTCACAATACATCATATGGATCATGATCAGAGATGGAATAATGATGTATAACAATATGAACATAAACAATAATTCAATGGTTCACTCAATAGCATCAACTACAAAGAGTAATCAACACCGGGAAAGTTTCCCCTATGAACTATGCAAGATTCAACGCAATTGTTACAACAATATGGAGATGGTGATGAGGGTGTTGATGGTGATGATGGTGGTGATGATGATGATGATGATCCCGATGAAGTCCAGCTTGATGGTGGTGTTGATGGCGACGATCTCCCCTCTCCGAGAAGGAATTCCCCCAGCAGAAATCTGTCTGTCGGAGAGATCTTTCTCTCTCGGTGTTTTCCGCCCCACAGAGGCGGCAGAATCTTTCTGTGGTCGCTCCTCGAGTCTTAGGGTTTTGGGAGGATGATATATGCTAGAGGAGAGAGGCTGGAGTGGGCCAGGGTGGCCACACCACCTCCTGGTGCGGCCTAGGGCTGCCCGCGCCATGGGGTGGTGTGGGCCCCCTGTGGCCCATCTCCACTCCGTCTTCTGGCTTCCTTAGTCTTCTGGAAAAATAGGATTTTCCGTATATTTTCCCGGATTTTCTGATCTTCGCGAATTTTGCCTCCAAACATCACATTTTCCATCAGAATCCTGACTGCAGCGGTCCATGCTCCAAAAGTCATCAACAATGCAAAAATAGATGAAATAACATAAGTATCACCTCTCAATATGAAATATATCAATGAATTATAGTGAATTAAGACATAGAATAGTGATGCAAAATGGACGTATCAACTCCCCCCAAGCTTAGACTTCGCTTGTCCCCAAGCGAAACTGAGCTCAATAAACATGGCCTCATGTTTATGGAGTGAAGAGTCGATAAAAGAATATGGACAAGAAACATCACATTCATCAAATACATAGATCATAATAGAAGACAACTCACTATTATATAACTCAACTTGTAATAAGTAAAGGAAACACAATAAAGATAGATAAAGTGAATCATAATTGGTAATGGCAAACTTAGCTCTTGGTCGAAGAATAGGTGATAATTTGCTGGAGTTCAAAAATAAATGGTTTTTCAATGATAGCTTTCAAAGTAGTAAACATCAAGATAAGAGCAATGTGCAAAGAAGGGAACATAAGAAACATGAGTGAATAAATCATCATATGAATGAATGAAACACAACAACTCAAAATACTTGCTGAGATGGAAGGGAGTAGGTTTATTGACTCAACTACAAAGTAAAAGAAAGGCCCTTCAAAGAGGGAAGCAGGGATTGCAAGTCTCATAAAGAGCTCCCAAAAATTATGATACTTACTAGCTTTCAGCTCTCATTGCCCCTATCATAGGCATCTTTAGGTGATTAAGGTTAAAGTGACACAACTAAGAGGATATGATTGACAAGTTATAAGTTGAAATCTCATGCCCCTTACTTATGAGTACCGATCCTCATGCTACTCAACTTCAGTCACGAGCAAGCTCTTGTCATTGTAACTACATGCGTATCATTGAGAACCGCCAACGGGGTACCCCTTGCACATGACACAGGAGCTATCCCATACTCAAATGACAAGGCAAGCAGACAGTGAGCATCTCAGCGATCTTTTTATTTGCTATTTGCATAGGTTTTTATTGAGGATGCTTCATAGAATGCTCACTATAGTTGTGCTGCAAGTTTCCACCATGATTAGGCATGGCTTAGGCTAGCAGCCCAGGCATTTCTCTAACACACATATAAACTCCATGATCTTACAAGTTCCACTTTTATTTCACACCGCCGGGATCCATAAGCAAAAGTACATGATATCAACTAGGTACAAAGTACCAAATGAAGTGTTGAAAGCGGTCCCCATGATACATGGTTCGGCTAACTTCAACTTATAAAGCGCAAGCATATACGCAAAAAAGAAGGACCCAATGGTTCAAGTTTATTAAATGCAAAAAGTAAAGTGTGCCATCAAGTTCGTGAGAGCTTTAATCACTAATTTTCACATAACAAGTTTAATTTGGGAGGTAGATAAAACAAGAATTTACTTGGAATAGCAATAATGCTACTAGGTAGGTATGGTGGACACAAATGGCAAAGGTTTTAGTTTAAAGGAGGTGGATGCACGAGAAGAATACCCTCTCAGTATAGGTTTTTGGCTAGCAAGGCTGGGTAGCAAGTATAAGAGTTGAAGTAAACAAACAAACATACAAGTGATAAAGACAAACATGCAATCTTCCTTGGAAGCACAAAAGATCTTAACTAGAGAATACTAAACTTATTAGCAAATCAAGAAAGAAAGATGATGAAATTATTTTTCTTTAAAGGTACTTTTATCTTCTCTTTCAACTCTCAAAAAAAGTGTTGCTACTGACCGAGCCAGGTTTGCCAAAACCAACTAAATTAACTCAATGATCCCAAAGTGATACCAATACTAACAACAAGATCAATCATATAACCACGAATTGTAAACTAATATAAGCTATGCAAAAGAGTGAATGATAGAACTTCTCATTAATATTCCATAACGGCAACTCACACCAAGGGATACATATCTAACGAGAGAGGGGACACTTCCATAATGCAAACCATCCTACATAATAACTCCTCTATTCATGATATGACTCTACTAAAAAGGTAAAAAGATAGAAGATAGTGATGTGATACTGCGGCACTCCCCCAAGCTTGGAACAAACCAAGGGGATGCCAAACCTGATGATGAATTACTCCTTTGGTGGTGGTGGTATCCTCTCATCTTCGTCCGTCTTCCAAGGTAAAGGCTTCCCATCAACAAAGGACATCGTGGTTTCCAACATCCTGAAACTTGCAGCAGCACTTATGAGTTTAAATCATGCCTCATACTCACAGTTTTGATTTTAAACGTCATAGAACTGTGCTTGCAGTTCGTTGGTTGTTTGGCAGAGTGAGAGGACTTCGTCTTTCAGTTCAGCAGTCTCCTTTTGGTGCTCAGTGATGAGTTCGGAACAAATCTTATGGATGATATCCACTTCGAGCTCCGCCATCTTCTTGTACCTAAAGATTTCTTGTTCCAATGCTTCCATCCTATCCTCCAGACTTCCTTCACCTTTAGGGCCTTGAACCTCTTTAATCCGAACCTCCCCACCTTCGAGCAATAACTCCTTGGGATGAATCTTCAATTCTCTCATGTATGGGTTGATGATATCTTCCAAGGAATCTTCCTTAACTGATCCAGTGGAAGACACTGCGGCTACAAATCTGAGATTTTACCTGGCAGAAACAGATCGAAACAAAAACACGACGAAAACACGATATACGGACCTCGGGGGATCCGGGGGTTATATATTACGAAGTTTCATATCAAAAGGAAGGTACTGGGTGAAAACGGGTCGGAGGCGGAATTTGGGGTGGCCTCACCACCTGGTGGCGCGGCCAGGGGTGGGCCCGCGCCACAGGGTGGTGTGGGCTACCCCGGCTCAGGTTCCGTCCCTTTTTTGCTTCGTAACTTTCCTTATGGACTGAAAACTTCAAAAATATAGTTGTATTGTATTTTCACGGAACTTTTCTTACTAGAACTGTTACCTATTTGAAAACAGACTCTGCAGGTCTCTGAATTTGGTATCTAGTAGATTCTTCCAGAGTCATCTCTTGAATATCATCGATATCTTCATCTTCATACACTTATTACTTGAGTCATAAAACCCTTCTTTTCCTTATTACACCATTATCTCCACTACCTGGAAATTTCTTTCACACAAAACTTCACACAGTTCTCATTAGCAACATTAGTATAAGTGAAGTGATAAAACCTTTTGAGTCCAACTTCAACTGAAAACCATCAAAACATAAGCTACTGTAGCAACTCCTTCCGAAAACCCAAAAATAATTCAAAAAGGAAATCGAATAAAGAAGCAAATGCAAGAGTGGCAAAATCTATCAAAACAGACCAGCAGGTAAAGATCAATTTTTTCGAAAATCTTCTGTTGCTCAAATCAAAAAGTGCAAAACTAACGAAAGTTAAAAAACAACTTGGGGCAGAAGCACAAAACATTACAGCTCAATTCGACATACAGATATCTCTCACGAATGTTTACGGTGAAGCACAAAAATCTGTTTCGGGACAGCAACTTCCCCAAATCTTACTTCTCTCTCATTAGAGGTTGATCTTGACACAAAAACCAAACAAAACGGATAAGGAGAGGTAATTACCGAAGTAATAACTTCCAAGACTCAAAGAAACAAAACCAAACTGAAAGCAAAAACAAATTGGGTTGTCTCCCATAAAGCTCTTTCTTTATAGCCATTAAGATGGGCATGATAATTTTTGAAGAAGCTCTCATAGGGATATGGATTGAAGTGAAAGAGAGCATTAAGAAGCAAAAACACACACACATTTAAGTCTAACCCACTTCCAAAGCAAGGGAATTTTGTAAACAAACAAGTTATTGAAACCAGAGGCAACTTGCATAAGAAGGCAAAAGAAGTGCAACATAAAAACTTTCAGCATAAAACAAGGAAACTTGATATTATTAAGATGCATAAGAACACTTTTCCCTCTCTCATAGTAACTTTCAGTATCATGCATAAACTTAACAATATAGCTATCACAAGAACCATCATAGCAATGATCACTTATTCTAACAGAAAACACAGGAATACTAGCTCTCATAACACTACTATGTGAAACAATATTAGAGGTATCTTTACAAAGGATAGTGTGTCCCTCTTTTTCATATTTAGCGACAAAGTCTTTCACACTTGCCATTATAGGTTCATCAACCATTTGTTTATCAGGTTCAACAGCTTTATTTGAACTTTCATTAACCATACTAGCTATCATAGAATGTTCCTTTACCTTAACTGGGAAAGGCATTTTCTCAATGTAAGGTTTGGGTAAGACATGATTAGCAGTATAAACTTTAGTATTTCTTGTAGGAACACTCTTAGCAATATCTTTATAAGGTTCATGATACTTATTCCACTTCTTTTTAGGCACTTCAATGTAGGAAGCAAAAGCCTTAAAATAAGAAGCAATAGCTTGAGAGTCTAGACCATAAGCATTTTTAATATTTTGAAAGTCATCAGTTCCCATAAAAGATTCAATGCATTCATAATCATAATTTATACCTGACTTTCTACCTTTGTCATTCTCCCAAGCTTCAGCATTGTCTTGAATACGGTCCAGAAGATCCCATTTAGCTTCTTATTTCATGCGAGTGAATGATCCAGCACAAGAAGCATCCAATAAATCCTTATCATGTAGAGGAAGCCTTTCATAGAAGTTATTGATAATAATATTGTTGGGGAGCTCATGAATGGGACATTTGAGCATTAGTAACTTCAATCTCCCCCAAGCTTGAGTTGTACTCTCTCCATCAAGAGGCCAAAAGTTGTATATTTGATTCCGATCTTTATGAATCTCACTAGGAGGATAAAACTTTGAATAAAAGAGAGGCACTATTTCCTCCCATTCCAGAGCTTGACCATTCTTCAGCAGCTTATACCATTCCTCAGCTCTTCCTTTCAGTGATAGTGAGAATAACTTCTTCTTAACTTGATCTGTAGTAATACATGCACACTTGAACACCTTCATAATTCGTGTATAAAGAGTAAATGATCACCGAGATGGACAGTTACATCCCCAACATAGTAGTTATCCATAACACGATCAATAATTCTTGTAGGTATTTTGAAAACATCATTCTCAGCAGGTGGTGGCTTATCTACTACCTTAGCAGTGGTAGTAGCATTACCAAATAAGAAACTCAGCGAATTATCCATAACGAAAATAAAGAAACTAACATAAGTAAACAATACTCACAGTAGAAGTTTCCTTTATCAATTCCACTCTCCAATAGCGCTTCACTCCCCGGCAACGGCGCCGGAAACTAGTCTTGATGACCCACAAGTATAGGGGGTGTATCGCAGTATTTTCGATAAGTAAGAGTGTCGAACCCAACGAGGAGCAGCAGGTGCTGGCTAGTGGTTTGTATTGCGAATTCTCTGCAAATACTTAGCAAATGGATTTTTAGGGGTTTTTGATATAGCAAGTAAACAAAGTACGAGTAAAAAACAGACAGTAGGAATAAATGCAGCAAGTGGCCCAATCTTTTATGCAGCAAAGGACAAGCTGGTTGTATTACTTAAGATGACCAAATGTTCTCGAGGACACATGGGAAGACGGTCAAGTGCTTTCGCTTCATATAGTTGATTAATCTTCTTTAGCTTGCTAAGTGTTGTGTGGGTGAACCTGTGCTAATGTACCGCACCATCCAAGACTAATACATACTTGTGATTATACCCCTTGCAAACATCCGCAAGTACAAGAAAGTAATTAAGGTAGAAACCTAACCACACCTTTAAACTCTAAGACCCTTACGTCCCTTGTGCAATGGTTTCCTAACGGGGGTTCAGGTTTCTATCACTCCGGCAACCCCTACGATTAGTAGCCAAATACACAATGCATTCCCCTAGGCCCATATAGGTGAAGTGTCATGTAGTCGACGTTCACATGACACCACTAGAAGAAGTACACCACAACTTAAATAACAATCTATTGAATCTTTCTCAACACAACTCCACTACTAACAACAAGACTTCTCCCATGTCCTCAAGAACAAAACGAACTACTCACAAGACATCATATGGATCATGATCAGAGATGGAATAATGATGTATAACAATCTGAACATAAACAATAATTCAATGGTTCACTCAATAGCATCAACTACAAAGAGTAATCAACACCGGGAAAGTTTCCCCTATGAACTATGCAAGATTCAATGCAATTGTTACAGCAATATGGAGATGGTGATGAGGGTGCTGATTGTGATGATGGTGGTGATGATGATGATCCCGATGAAGTCCAGCTTGATGGTGGTGTTGATGGCGACGATCTCCCCTCTCCGGGATGGAATTCCACCGGCAGAAATTTGTCTGCCGGAGAGATCTTTCTCTCTCGGTGTTTTTCGCCCCGCAGAGGCGGCGGAATCTTTCTGTGGCCGCTCCTCGAGTCTTAGGGTTTCGGGAGGATGATATATGCCAGAGGAGAGAGGCTAGAGTGGGCCAGGGTGGCCACACCACCTCCTGGCGTGGCCTACGGCTGCGCGCGCCATGGGATGGTGTGGGCCCCCTGTGGCCCATCTCCACTCCGTCTTCTGGCTTCCTTAGTCTTCTGGAAAAACAGGATTTTCCGTATATTTTCCCGGATTTTCTGATCTTCGCCAATTTTGCTTCCAAACAGCACATTTTCCATCAGAATCCTGACTGCAGTGGTCCATGCTCCAAAAGTCACCAACCATGCAAAAATAGATGAAATAACATAAGTATCACCTCTCAATATGAAATATATCAATGAATAATAGTGAATTAAGACATAGAATAGTGATGCAAAATGGACGTATCACGGGTGCCGACTTGCCACCAGCCGGTGACGGCTTCTGGGGTTTACCGCGAGCTGTAGTGTTGACGGAGGAGAAGATCGGGGAGGCATGGCGCACCTTGACATGTTGTTCACGACCGAGGAGGCATGAGTAGAGCTCACGAGGCTGAAGCGGAGTGTCGCGACCATTGACGTTCTCCATGAAATTATCATAGTCGCCGTCCAGGCTATTCAGGATGTAGGTGGTGAAGTCCTCGGGGCGAAGCGGCTGGCCAATGGAGGCCAGTGTGTCGGAGAGGCCGGTCATCTTGTTGAAGTAGTCCGTCATGCTGAGATCGTGGATCTTGGTCTCGCCCAGATCAGTGCAAATAGCATGAGCACGCGCCTGAGATTGAGAGGCGAAGATTACTAGGGAAAACGCTATGCGTGGCGCACCAAAAATGCTATGTGAGGCGCATATCATATACGCCTCTAGCGCCGCGCCTCCACTGTTTTTTATGCGAGGCGCATATGATACGCGCCTCCTATATCCTGGATATGCGAGGCGCATATTGATATGTTCCTCCTATACTCTAAATATGCGCCTCCTATATTCTGCATATGCCAGGCGCATATTGATCCGAATTCACCTCATATATTATTTTTGAATTTCAAATAAAAATGGCGCCCAGATCTAGATCTAGATCTAGATCTGGCCAGAATTTCGTCGGAGCTTGTCGGAGGCCATGCCCGTGGCCACAGCCTACCACCGCAGGCATGTATGGGAGGCAATAGCCATGGGGGTTGCTAGAGATGGTGGAGGAGGATGAGGCCGCCGGAGGTCGTCGCTGGAGGTGGTCGTCGGAGGTGGAGGAGGAGGAGGTTGTCCGTGTGGTTGTGAAGGCCATGGCCGGGGTGGTCACCGGAGGAGGAGGAGGAGAAGGTCGCCGGGGGAAGAGGAGGAGGATGCCACCAGAGGTGGAGGAGGAGGAGGAAGAGGAGAGTGGAGGAGGAGGAGGAGAAGGGAGAAGAAGGAGAGGTGGAGGAGAAGGAGGAGAGGTGGAGGAGAAGGAGAAGGAGAAGGAGGAGAGGTGGTAGGTGGCTGTTTCGATTTTGAATCCGGCTTCACTTATGTGAGGCGCATATCTTGAATAGTTTTTTGTTTTTTTGCAGAAACAAAACTTCTGTCTGCCATAACTTTTTACTCTTTTCGAATTTGGGGAATCTATAAAATTTTCAATGGCTTTCAGCATTGAAATCGAGTAGAAAATTTCGAGACGATCATTTTGATATATTAAACTTTTTTCCGACATCGTATGCAAAAGTTAGGGCCATTTTACCGTTCCATGACCTTTTTTTGCAAAATACATCGAAATTCATGTTTTTCAATTTTGTCTACAACTATACCCTAAAATCTAACTACAACTCAAAGGAATTATTTTTTTGAAGTTTTTATCATTTTTGTTTATTTTTACAAAACTTAAAAGGCGATCGGGGGTGGTGCCAGGTTATAGGAGGCGCATTTTGCTCCATATGCGCCTCATATACTCTAAACTATACGAGGCACATATGATCACATGCGCCTTGCCTATGCGGCCACCTACCTCCACCCGAGCCCGAAGGAGTTACTTGAGGCGCACTCCGCTGCATGCGCATGCATATTATCAAGTATAGGAGGCGCATATGACCATATGTGCCTCGCATATTCGACCACAGATCTCCTCCCGGGCCACACAGCTTATGCGAGGTGCATTCTTCCCACATGCGCCTCGCCTATCTGATATATAGGAGGTGCATATTATTAGAATGTGCCTCGCATAATCTAGGGCTACCAGATTTCGTCCGTACAGGGATTATAGGAGGTGCATCCTAATAATACGTGCCTCGCCTATTTTGATACTAGAGGCACATGCCAAGGAAGTGTGCCTCGCCTATTTTATATGAGGCGCATATGATCTAAATGCGCCTCCTATAGGCATGTCTCCTATAGCCTTTTCTCTAGTTGTGGAAGCTAGTGTGAAGCACCATCCACGCATCCCGAGACATAGCGGCGAAGAGGACCAGCAATGAGACGCTCGGTGTGAGCGAAGACTGGATAGCAGAGAGGATGGCCTGATCCTGGGCCACCCACATGTGATATGTCGGATGATACATCGGTGGGCACGGTAGTGAGCCATCGACGTATCCCTCCAAGTAGCGGCTCCGGAGGAGCGACAAAAATTGTGCATGCCAAGACAAGTAATTGTCCGATGTGAGCTTCACCGGGATGAGGTGCGAGAAGTAGAAGGGCGACGGTGCCGCAACATGATCAGCGTGAGCCAACGGCTGTGACGCGTAGAAGCCCATCGGCGGGGCCGTCTCTAGAGACGGGGTAGGGGCAGCGGTCGCCGAGGAGGCCCTGTAGGCAGGCGTGACACCGTCGTATGCCGATGACGGGTAGGCGTCATGGGAAACGGCGGCCGGGGCACCATAGATTAGTGGTCAGGGCCCCATAGGGTGACGCGGATGTGGCCCCATAGTGCAGCGTCGGAAGCACCACGTAGGGCTGCGGAGGCGGCGCACCGTAGGATGGCGCCAGCCAGGCAGACGGCGGCATCGGCAGGGCGCCGTAGGTCGGTACAGGGGCGCCATACATGGGCGCGGACGTGACGCCGTAATTCGGCACAGGTGGGCACCGTAGGTCGGTGCCGAGTAGGCACCTTAGGGAGCGGGTGCGGGACCACCATAGGGTGGCGGCGCAGTCACGCAGGTCGAGGAAGAAGGACCGTCGTAGGAGACCGGCAGCGACATGCCGCCCTCTATGTCAGGGCCGACGGCGGATGATGGAGGAGCCGATCCGATCGGGGACGGCAGCGGGAGAGGACCTGGAGGCGCGACCCTAGGGGGTCGGGCTTGCCACCACGCTAAGGGCTGTGAGGCGAGGAATGGCGAGGCAGGGGCAAGGGCCGGCGACAGGAGCCGGCGCGGCTGTAGCGGAAGCCATCTCAACCTAATCTGGTACCATGCATGTAAAACAATGAGATTGGGACAAACAACCTTGACCCAGACTGCTGCCCTGGGTAAGTTTATATAATAGGATTAACAGAGTTTCGTTACAATACGTTTACACGTAAGGCTCCTGCTCCTTATCGTATAGAGAGTCTAGCAATGAGCAATGATCGAGTATGAAGGAAGTGCAAGAATTGACGGAAAAACCTTTATATGTCGGGGGCAAAGAAGTTCTTATCAAGACAATTACATGGCCAATTCCAACTTACCTGATGTTTCAAGCTATCTCATGGATTTTGTGGAGCACACTAGCTCCTTAATTAGGAATTTTTGTGGGATAGCAAGCATGGAAAAGAGGAGTCTAAATTCTAAGGAAGATTTCGGCTAGCGCTCCTCGCGCTTCAAACCTAGAAAATCAACGTCCATACGCTCTTGTATCGAGCAAGAATAATCAATGCATGAAAAAAAGATCAAATTCGGCATTTTTTTTTCATTCCAAGCATGTCGACGATAAACAAAATAGAGGACCGATGTATATATTATTCAAAACTACATTTGAACAATTAGTGTTACTCATAGGACGCATCGGAAGCAAACCCACCAACTAAGCAAATCAACGTCCGGTGTGTTTTGTTTTTGCAAGTATTTTTTTTAGCGATTTATTATGTGTTATCGATCGCCCGGTTGCTGAAATAACAGAGACTGAACGATTTTGAACAATTTCATTGCTCACCGTCAAGCTTACTGGATTTTCTTGATCAGTACCAAGGTCTCATCTCGTCCCATTTGGGGTCAATAGCTAGGGTTTGACGACCGGCACATGCATTTTCACTACGCAAGTTTCATTCTCCTACTGTTCACCATTGACCAAACGAGAGTCACGAGGCGAGGCACTGCAGAAGGGCACAACTAGGGTCACAGACATTTACCCGGCCGGTGTGGGGACATGTCAGAGGCTAGACGTGCACGAACTAGGGTCGTCACAGACACACTGGGCGCTTGCCTGGCACATTAACTTGCGCTGTTTCAGGGTGATATTATACGAAGAACATGAGTGCAAAAAAATACAGTATGTAAAGGGTAGTATTGTACAGCGTCGAAGACGGGTGAACGGTCAGCGGGGGCGGTCAGCGGTCTTTCTAGGTTGCACAGAGAGATGGAGTACGATGGGTAGAGGAGGTCGTCAGGTAGGGGTAGGAAGAGACGTGAGAGGTGAGCGGTGGGCCCGCGTGTAAGGGATTTGACTTACGGTGCTTTCCTTCTCCCTTTTTTCTTGGTGATTTTTTTGCGTTTTCTTCCTTAGAAACGAAGGCAACCCTCATTTTGTTTATCGCATGGGTGTGTGTGTGAGTTACAAAACGGGCACCTGGGCTAAAGAAGACTGTGGCCATTGCTACCATCGTGGCATGGCGAGATATTCTAAGGAAGTTTGGCGTATAAAAACTCGTATAAAGTAACACGTGATTCTGGATCAGGATTCAAAGCGTTATACAGTAGTACTATACTGCTGCTGCTCTGTATATATCTCCATCAATTCATGGACCGACAAATCGACCATGAATAATCATTGATGCAAATCTCGACCTATCTTCGAAGATCTTGCAAAACACTGCTTGGATTTATCCATTTATTGCATCGTCCCATTCATTTCTCTTCATATCAAGATTTTCATAGTGAAGTTTTGACATTGACTTGTCGTCACGACGAAGCATCCTTCCTGGGGCGCTTGTCGGAAGTGTTTGAGTTTTAGAAAAGAGTTGCGTCTTCGTTAATCCATACCTTGGCCATAGCCACAGATTTTCACCCATCCGATGCCACAAGTAGAAGGGGTTCAAGTACATTAGGGTCATCTTTCGCAGATCTGGTCCGTGCTCACGTTGACCGATGGTTTATCTAAGTGAACAGGGGTGGAGCCAGGATTTATGCAGAAAAAAAGTTTGTTGTTCAAATAACCTACCCAAGTTTCTTTTGTCTTAAATGACCTCCAAGATCGTAAACGAGTCTACCAGGCGACGCACGCGCTGACCCGAAAACTCTCTCGGGTCCTCGTCGATCTTGAGATGGAGGGCAGCCACTTTGTACTCCGGCGGCGACGTCCACGCCTTCTTCACGGGGCGCTGGGGTGTGGCGAGGCGCAGGCGACCACGGGGAGGTGATCGCTCGCGCCGGCCCCTAACTGCGGCTCCACGAGGCCCCCGAGAAGGAGTCCCCCCGTACTCGTCCTTCACCGGCGGTAGGACAGCGCGGCGGTCGTCCTCGACGTCTTCTTCCCAGCCGTGCCCCCTATATAATATATTTTAAACTTTTAAAAATACGAAAACACGTCGATTCAAACTGTGGTTCAAACATGTTTATACAAAAAAAAATAAAAAAATAAACCCTAGTGGTGGCCCCGACCACGCCCGCCCAGTCCAAGGAGGCAGTACATCACCGCCGCGTAGTCGCCATCCTCGTCGTCGCTAGGCTCCTACTTCGGCGGCGGCATGCTGCTATGCCCTGGCCCGGATCGTCGCCCCCAGCTCAAACATCCCGGCCCGTCGTCGTCGCCCTCGAGGTCGACGAACAGGCCGAGGCGGCGCGCCCACTCTGCCTACTTGCGATGGTACTCCTCCGCGGACCATGCTTCCGCAAAGTCATCCGTCGCTGGCGGCACGACCTCGTAGGAGGCGCGCTCGGCGATGCGCTGGCCCGAAAACTCTCTCGGGTCCTCGTCGATCTTGAGATGGAGGGCAGCCACCTTGTACTCCGACGGCGACGTCCACGCCTTCCTCACGGGGCGCTGGGGTGTGGCGAGGCGCATGCGACCACGGGGAGGTGATCGCTCGCGCTGGCCCCTAACTGCGGCGCCGCGAGGCCCCCGATAAGGAGTCCCCTCGTACTCGTCCTTCACCGGCGGCAGGACAGCCGAGAAGCGCGGCGATGGTGCGGAGTACGGAGAGTAGCGGGTCGATGGCGATGACTACCTCGACAAAGAAGACGTCGAGGAAGACCGAGCGGCATGGCGTGGCGCCCACCGCTGGTCCGGGCGTCGTGGCATGGCGCCCACCGCTGGTCCGGGCGTCGTGGTGAGGCTGGCTTAGGAGGCATCATCAGCGGCGGGTAGTTCACGACGGCGATGTATTCCAGGACCCAGGCCAGTGTTTGTCCTAGGATGCTCCACCACCGGGTGCGCCCTTCGATGTTGCTGCTCTCCGGCGGGGGCCCGTTGCCTTCGTAGGCGGCGAGGCGGTCTTGGTGCTGGGCCTCGAAGAACGCGGTCCACGACTCCGCATTGTCGGGGTCCCAGGCCGGGTCATTCCTCTCCTCCGGTGAGAGGACCTCCCAGTAGTGGCGGTAGATCTCCACCTGCCGCGCGTGGCCTCGGGGGACCGGCGGGACGGGCCGCCCACCGGTACTAAGGACCCAGTCGTGTGGGCACGTCACATCCGACGGTGCTAGGTACCCTGCCTCCCACAGCGCGCACGCCTCGTGCACGCGCAGGGAGCGGCGCCCGAACCCGTTCGTGGCGGCTCCGTCACCGGGGTACCTCTCCATGTTCGGTGGCTTCGTTGATCGGGGAAGGCGGGATCAGATGAGAGGGTGGAACTAGGCTATGGAGGAGCCGCAGGGAAGGGGAGGAGGGTTTTATGCGCGGGAAGGTGGCGCGGTAGGCCGCGTGGCGGACGGGACGTATCGTCTGCAAAAGGCTGATCAGCGGGCAGCAACGCCAATATTGGGGCGCGGAAGGCGAGGAGGAAGACGGACCGATCGCGGACTGAACGCGTCGGCCGCTGACACTGATAGGGTTGGCTGGCGACGACCAGAAGTTTCTCGCGCCAGCTTCTCCACGCCTTCCCACCAAAAACGCGGCATCCGACGCCCCCGCTAGCCCCCCGTGGGTTGGGTTCGGCCTAGGGGCGCCGAATAGAAAATCGAGCCGCATCACCAAAACTAATTTGTGGGGTGGGCTGGATGTCAATTTGGCCGTCGGCGCCCCCATAACCCTTTAGGGGGGCTTTTGGGCCCCGAGTGGAGATGCTCTAAGCTAGTAGGTTTATACACATAGGGACACCTAGGGCGGGGCAGAGGGCGCTCGCCTGGGCCCTAGGGGGGCCCTGGTCCAAGACTTGTTTGCTACCCACATTAGTCCTCTACTCTTTTGGTTCAACAATGTAAAATAATTTTAGAAAATATAGACGATTCAGCTGTAATCTATGATGTTTCTATCTTGACTCCTCTTTTCCCTAAAAAATACATTTGTGAATGCTCTTTCTCGATGCGAGTTCTTTTAACCTTTCTAAATGTGCAAAACAACGTTGGTTATCATGTGCCTTTACAAGGTTGTGCGTATTTATTAGTGGAGACTAACGATCCAACCGCGTAAATGTACCATTCTGCAAGCAACTCTCTTCCGAATTTTTAACGTTTTTATTTATTTCCATCGTACATGTTTGTGAGACTATTCCATCCTCTTATTAATTTGGTGACAAGTATGTCTACTCTTTTACTCATTTTTGCACATTCATATGAATTGTTACTCTCATACGTTTTTAGTAATTATAGCGGTACATATGTATAGGCACATGTACACAAGAAGCAATTGGTGAAAGTATGTATCATGGTATATAGTTCGCTCTATCAATAGAGATAAGTAGTTTTCAAATGACTTCACCAAGATTTCAAAAACCGTGGATCTAGCAAATGTACAAATTATTTAATTTATAATCGTATTGGGGTAATATTTTTCCTGTGAATACTTATCTATATCTTCTTATAAAGTAGACCCCCACTAACTATTCTATCTCAACATGCAAGCTATCCACATTACCTACTTTAATAGCCACTGAAAAGTCCATGTCATCCCACTAACAATCATTTATAATAGGGTATTTTACGTGCAAACCAATCCACGTCATCTATTTTGTTCCATCCAATTATCCACGTCACTAATTTATGTTCGTCAAATATATGATAATTTTACATCAATTTAATTTACGATTTCAACTGATTTGAACAAATTCAATCTTTCTCTATAAATTCTTTTAGAAAACTTCAAGTTCTATATGTATTATACCTTTTATTTAAACAATGTAGTTTTTTAAGAGATTTCCGCTGCAACGCGCGGGGCATTTTTCTAGTATTCTTTAATTCTTTCATGTGTGAGCAAGTGATAGAACTCGTTTGACATTTTTAAGAGTCCTAGGAATACTAATCATGCTTAAATATTTATTAATTTTAAAAATTAGTATAAATATTAGGGCTATTTTTTAGGAATTTTTTGAATTAGGGGGGCCATTGCACCCCTAGACCCTGGGAAAGCTCCGCCAGCGTAAAAAAAAGGGGGCCCTTTCTGTCGTGTTGCCCTAATAAGGCCCCTAGAATATGTGGACCGTCCTTCTCTACACTCAAGTGCTCAAAGAAAGGTAGTATACTATTACCAATATTACATCTGGATTTGAGTGTGGTTTTGTGAATATGATTTGGAGGTCGACGATGGTGCGGCACCGCGTCAATTGGAAACTTGCATGAACTACCCTTGAACAACGAAGCTATTGGAGCACACCATCGCTAGAATCCATGCCTAGATATAACTGAATCTAGATAAATTTGAAAACAATAATTTGGATCGAAGGAGTACCAAAATATTCGGTTCGATAGCCTATTACAAATTCCTCCTATTTTTCTTATTTGGAGTTTCTCTAGGAAAACTGGAGTAATAGTAATAATATAAAGGCCTGTTTTGCTAGTGGCTAACGCTTGGTGTACTTTTGCGAGCGGCCAACTACTAGCGGCAGCCGGCTCGATGGCAGATCGTATTGAGAAGATTAGATCGTACTAGTATATTTTAGGGTAAGGAGACGACTGGAATTTTTAGGATCTCGAGACGATCTGATAGGCGCCTTTACAAAGAAAGAGAAAGTGTCACGAAAGAATAATCGAGCACAAAACGGAAGGGCTAAACTGGCCTGCTT
Organism: Avena eriantha; assembly: GCA_910589775.1. Lineage (NCBI taxonomy): Eukaryota > Viridiplantae > Streptophyta > Magnoliopsida > Poales > Poaceae > Avena > Avena eriantha. The sequence goes on along the minus strand of OU342742.1, from coordinate 155,014,892 downwards.
GGTGGTATTCGCTGTGTTGCATGGGCCTTAAGTACTAGTGTGGTGATTATCTGCCTCATTTAGCAAATATAGATACTCTGGTTGTACTAATACAATCATTAGGGCGTTCTGACTCTGCTTCCCTGCCCCTTAGGCCTTTTCCGGTTTCGTGTGTTTAAATCCCAGGAGGTTTTAACCTAGACGGGGTTAGAGTGGATTCCTCCTGTCACTCTTTTTCCCACGAGGGTCTCACTTTAGGATCCCTGACATACACTTCCGTTCGTTTACATGAGGGGATTGAACTAGAAGTAAGCACAAGACCAAACCAAAACCAAGATCTGAAAGACTAAAAATTAGTCAAAATAGAATTAGAAAAGTGTCTGTTTTCAATTGGACCCAAACAGACACATTTTTCTGATCCAACGACGGTTGAGTTTTCTCCTTGGTATGAGCTGAAGCTCACTACAAAGGTAACACTCAAAGGGCCCGACCAGAACGACCTTCTTCTCCAACAAGAAAGGATATCACGTACTGAACTGGGTTTATACATGGGTTTAAAGTAAAAGGATTTATAGTTGGAGACTGAGATTTTCCATCAACTCACTACCATCAATGATCACCGAACCAATAGCAAAGTGGAAGGAGGAAAACTAGCTTACACAAAGAGCACTGAACAAATAACAAAGGGATTGTTACTGAAAATTATCCCCAACTCAGTCCCAGGTTGGTCTGACTCACCGTCCATAGAAGAACATGGAAAGATGGATTTAGCTGGATAGTGAACAACATCAGTCCCTAGTCAAAAATTCAAACGAACTGAAAGAACGAAGAAAAGGATATAAAAATTGCAGTGGAGCTGAAAGGAAGTGGAGCAAATAACAAAGAAGAATGTGGCCCCTCCTCCTTTTTACCAGACTTGGAATCGGCTATCCAACTTAAGAAAAAGCTTAAAAATGGCATAGGCATAGTTCCCCATGCTGACCCCATCCCCACAAAAAGAAAGAGAAAATAAGAGAATGTGAAAGAAAACCAAATAGCTCAAGAATAATAGAGAAAATATAGCAACATTTTGACTGAACACTTAAGCCACAGAAAGAAGAAAGAAATGGATGAAGAAAGCAACATTTTACTGAACAAATAAAGGACGAAGATGGAGTAACCGAATATCAAAACTGAAAAATGATGGAATGAAAGATTTCATGACTGAAGAAATGAAAGAATTGGGAACAAAGAAATGAACTCAAAGATAGACTCAAGGCTATGAACTGATAAAAAGAAGATGGTAAATAAACTGAGATTCCAAGTACTAAGTAAATAAATATGATACATTGAGAAAAAGATAACTACAAACGAGAAACTGAGACACTAAAGGAATTGAGACACTAAAGAAAAATTTCGACACCAAGGTAAAGAATACTGAGATATTTGACTAAGGGAAAGGACCAAGGATTGACGGAATGAAAGACGGCATGACTGAAGGACTAAAGAAATGACTAACTAACGAAAAAAATGAAGAAAACCGAGTGAGCGAAAAAGGGAGAAACAAAATAAAGAGGGACTAATGACTAAATAAAGAGGGTCTAAGAATCTGAAGAATGAAAGAATGAGAAAGGGTAATAAGAACTGATAACTAAAGACTGAAACAAAATACTAATATATTAAATACAAAGGGACTTGGTATCTATGGACAGAAGAAAGAGAAACTAAGGGACTGAAGAATGACCAAAAAACAGTGAGCCCGAAGGACTGCAGAAAGAAGAGAGATAAAAATGTAGTTGAATGAATAAACTAAAAAAATGAACTTAAGAAGGAAGACTAAGGACTGATAAACAGATATTTGAAATAGGGACTGAGAAAATAATGAGCGAGGACTTAATAATAAAATAAAAATCATTTTTTAAAGAAGCGAAGAAACAATTTATTTTGTTTTGCTTGTAGAAACAAACTCTCCAGCCAAATAAACAGCGAAGAAAAGAAAGAAAAACAAAGAGAACACTAAAGCATATTAGGAAATTCAAGTAGAGATAACTCAAAGCAAAGTAACGAAGCAGCATCTACATTAAACATTGTAGACTGAAGAGAGAAGTTGAAAAACAAAAAATTGTATTTGTTTTATACTATTCAATGTTGTAATAAATGTGGAAGGATTAGAAATGATGTGCTGCAAAGATAACAATTATTTATTCATGTTTGAATCATACAAAATTATATGGAGTTGTAGACATGCATATCACAAGTTTCGAGTTATTTGAATTGTCGAGTATTATAGCAGAATAAAATAAAATTGAACACAAATGAGATAGAAACCTTAGTAATGCTAGTGGATCTATGAGGGTTGTTCCATTAACCTTTCTCCCCCTATGTTAACAAACCTGCTCATACTCGAATAAATTAGATTGCAAACCCCACGAGATTGTTTAATAAAACATACATGATGAAACACAAAAATCAAGGTATCACTTTGTTTGTAAGATGGTAACTGAAAAACCAAGTGTCACTCACCCGGTTTGCGGCTAGCTGACATGATGTTGCTATGAAGACGAGGATACTTAGCTGAAATAAAGAACTGGAGAACTCAAGCTAAAAAATTGAAGCTTACACCAGAAGAAAAAATAGATCAGAAATGCAGGTGCTATATATATCGGAAAACTAGCCTGATGTAAAATGCTTCCGTGCAAAGCTGCTAAAGAGTGCTGCTACCAGATCACAGTAAGCATGTGCAAAACTCAGAAAACAACAGCTCCCCCTATAGATAACATTCATGATGACACTCTTGATACAATTGGTTTAAAAAAAAGAGTCACCACTAAACCATTTTGCTATTGTGTTGTAATATGATCTGTAAGATTCTCCACACATCATATGCAAACCAGCTTGCTGTTGGGGGATATTTGTCTGTGAACTAACTTGCTTGGGTTTTTTCAAGGGCAAAAAAACATATGCAGCAAAAAATAAAATAAAATGTAACACAAAAACTCCATGACCTAAAACTAAGGAAATGGAAGTACAGAAGCATAAGGACAAGTATATTACCATGGAGAACAAATCTGTGATAGTTCTGGTTAAGCAATGCACAAAATGGTGGCCCCATATCCTCACTCGGAGTGTGCATATTTACAAAGGCGCGCACACATGAAGTGATGTCCAGAGCAATGGTGGGGTTGAATGTTATGCTACACCTCAACATGTAGAAAATAGCATGCACATATATTCTTTCAAATATAGAATGAAGAGAGCAGATGAGGAGAACACACAACACTTAAGCGCGCAGATAAAAAGAGATGGGAAGAAGCTAATGAATGGAAAAATGAGAGAAGAAGCTGAAGTAAAGAGAGGCTACCGAGGATGACACTGAACAAAAGACCACATGAATGAGAACAACACTACACTATGAAGAAACATCCTCCTGTAGTAACATGGAATTATCACTGCCAAAAAGAAGATTCAAACAAGCTGAGAGTGATGACCCCCTCACATCTCACAGGAGGTCAAATGAAGAGATGGTTCATAATTGGACACAGGTGAAGACTAGACACTCCAAGCTTCAAGAAAAAAAATTGTAAAGAAAAACTCATAAAACTAACGTCATTTTCAAAAGTAGTGCATCGCCCCACGAGCAAACTAGATACAGAATCCTAATGTAGTAATCATAACAGAACAAAGAGATACTGCTGATCGACAGAAGATTGACCACTTTCAGAAAGAACAGCTCCAAGCAGTGCTGACAGACAATAAAAATAAGAATAACTACAGATCACAAGTGGGGAACAGATCTAGGAAGCCGGTGAACATCACATGCAATATGTCCTGACTATTGGAGAACATTCAGACAACATACAACTGACAATAGCCATGTTCAGACCAAAACTTCAGAGAGATTTGGCCAACTTCAATCATGCGTACTTGTAGAACAAAATCAAAGAACATGGGAAACAGAGGAAGAAGGTTGAAGGAATACCCAGGTCGCCGGTGGCGCACACGCTTTCGGGGCTCGCGAATCACCGATTATGCTGCCAGAGTCGCCGCTCTCTCCATCGCTGCTAGCATCGGCTGCAGGGTCCCGACTCTCTCCGTTGCCTGTCTCCCCATCTCATGAAGCACCGGCCCTCTGACACCGGCCTAGTTGGCTGCGGGGTTATGGCAGACCTCTCCGCCACGGATTCCACCTCTCCGCCGAGCAAACGAGACACACAGAGAGCGGTGCGCTCAGGTAGAAAATGAAAAAAAAAGTGACTAAAAATTACTGTTGAGTACGACCACGAGATAGAGAAGGAATGAGAGAGACAATGCGGGGAGATTCGGGAACGTATCCGACGGATCATAAAGTGACTGTTTTTCAAATGTAAAACAGCTAGCTGTTTAATATAAAAAATGTATTAATATCATGGAGATACCAATTACATCTGGCCTCTGCAACAACGCATGCCCATAGCGGCCTTACGGATGCACACGGCCCAGAAAAAAATACAGACGATCAATTTCTTGCGGTAGAGATGCTAATACCACCAGAACAACAACAGAAGTCCACTCTCCAATAGCAACACCTTCAAAAAGGAAATACTGCACAAGCGTTGTCGTCGCCCGATCAAAGATCATAGGTTTTCACCCTGGAGAAAGTCATTACTTAGAAAATAATGCCTTCAACAAGGCCATTGCCAGTCACAACCAATTAAGGTCAGACCTTGGGTTTTCACCCTGCAAGATAAGACTGTGAACTTCTCCTATGCTATTGCCCCCACTTTCTGACGCCTCTTCTACAAGTCACGAATCACCAAGCCAATTCCATATCGCCACTGGGACTCAAACCACCATTGTTATTCCTCTGATATCGGCTTCCATGGCATTCATCGCATACTGACTTCACCATGGAACTAAATACATGTTCCACGATGGCAACATGCTGCAGAGCTTTGCCTCGCTCCCTTCAAAACCAAATGGTCAGAAAAACACAGTTACACGCGACCGAATCCCTCCAATCCAGCAATCTCTAGGCATTATTCGCCCATGGGAGTTTGACGGCAAAGCCTTACGGAACTTGCCACTCCGACAAGATCAAAGAGGGCGCAAGAGGAATCCTAGGACCGCCACCTTTATTTTCAGCAGACGAGCAGCCCCCCACGCTGCCTATCATCTCTGTGCAGCACCAACAGAGGAGGAGAGGTCAACCCAATGCACAACCACAGGAGATCGGCGTGGCTAGGCCACAACTTCACCCCTAGTGGCGTATGGCCCTAATTAGACCCGTTAGGCCCAGACCAGAGCCCAAAAGCTTAGATCCAGCCGTAGGATCCAAACCACCGACCCAACCTGCCGAAGCCGGCAGAACGACGGTGTTCCTCCATCCCCTCATCGCCCGCTGGAGATCCTTAGGCCCCGGCCAAGCCGGCCACACTGCACCAAGCCCATTGCCAGCGCCGCACCCCCCATGTGAATGTCGTCGTGGACCCTTCTACTGCCCCATCTTCTATGAAAAGGGCGTCGCCACTGCCGCTGGAGTCGACAGCAGCGACAGCCGACGTGGTGAGGGTTAGGGGCTTCTAGGGGTGGAAGGAGTGGAGGGCCCCCTAGAGCCATCGGAGTCACTTGCGGGCGGCTCGGGAGAGACTTTTTAGCGTTGTATCATAAAAAATATAGTTAAGAAGTCTAACAGATCTGAAAGATACTATTATATTTTTTCTCAAGCAAGCACAAAACCAGCATACCAAATACCATACCATCACAAGAATATCTCTAAACTCATACTTTATAGAAGAGCATCTAATTAATTTTGGGACCCCAACGGATCCTACGAGATCATCTGGACTGCACAACCTCAAGAACACAACCAAGTTCATAGTCCATACAATATCATCCGAGACGCCACAAAATACAGAAGGAGGTTGACAGGTGACACAAAATACAGAATCTTGCAACTCAACTTCAGACATCATAATTTAAGCTTCATTGCCATGTTTTTCTTGTTGCTTCCACCTGTCAAAAGACGCAACATAGCGAATCAGATACATAATATGAAAAATACAATCTACATACCAAGATAAATTTACTGCAAAGAATTTTCTGTACGACTGTATGTTGCAAGTCTAAATCAGCACAAATTCTATTATTTGCTGCATATTCAGAATACTGAGAACTATAAGACAAAAGCTTGTCGAGTAGCCTCATGCACATGCTTATCAAATAAACTTGGAGAACTAATGTCAAGTTTTACTATAGGTTTGTGGCATCATTTGTTTTACTCAACTAGGCTCATTTCTTGCCCATACATAGTACTATACACAACCATCATGACATAACAAAGTATAAACAACCATCATGAGCACTATAAGAAAACAAGTATATATAGTGCGTACCTTCAGGCCACTTGCGACAGCTTGGCTACTGCCTTCCTTAACCAAACAAGATCCACATTTGGATCATCTTTTTTGAGATCAAGAAAATTTCTCTATTATCTAGATCGTTGAATACATCAACTGTTGCTGCATTCTCTTCAGTTGACAATGAAATTTTCATCATTTCCTAGATGCATCTCTTGATCGAGTAATCTCCAGCTTGACCAACCTTTTCACCTGCCAACTGAGCAGATTCTATCGCAAATTGTCTTTCCCTCATTTCGATGAACATGTCCATACTTCATGCGACCTCGTTGCTACTCCTCTACTTTGGCCTCTTAATCTCTTTATCTTCCTTGTTTCTAGTTGTATTAGCAGCAACTCTCTTATTGATCCATGGTTCAATCCTTGACACACTTTCATCTTCAAGATCGATTGTGATGTTCTCCCTTAAATCTGCATCTTGTTGCACACTATAAGCCCAAGTCTCTTCGAAGGCTCAAAATGTAACCTCGGTGTGATGGTGCTCTTATCTATTATCAATTTGTGTAAGATCTAGATGTTGAGGTGGCTGGGTAGAATTGATATTGTAGGTTTCTTTGGCTATTTTCCCATCACAGAGCTCTCCAAGTGTCTCAAACAGATGGAAGGACTTAGTTTTGAACTTACCAATTTTGGGGAATGAAATGAACAGGTTGTCCCAAAGAGCATCTTCTGCTTCAATCATAGACCTTGAGTCATTCCAGCTTACCCCAATCTACATTCTTTCTTCTTCGATCATTTTATATTCCCTTTTTAGCTTTATGATTCTATGAAGCCTCCAAATAAATTCAAAAATAGAAAAATCTAGAAAAAAAGGATTTAATTCATATTGAAAAACTTCAAGGCTTCAGAGATGAACATACCACTGTAAGCGCTTTCTCTAGAACTGCACAACAATACAAAGCCCATGGACGGATGGTCTCCTCCTATCTCATGAACCCTACACCTAGAAAATCGTATCAGGGGGGAGGGTAGAAGGAAGAGGACCTAGACAGTCGTACCACAAAGGTTGAAGGAAGCGAGAAAACAAGGCCCTGACATCATCCTCGCTGTCACAAGTCATGGTCAATGCTAGGCAGATCCCAAGAACTGCGAGGAGAGGCATGGCAGGTCTGAGGAGCTTTACCGACGAGAGGCTTCCGTCATGGGGAACAGCTGTAGGAGATGTGGAGGTGTCGTCACCGCTATCGTTGAGGTCGCCTCCGGATCTTGCCACCACCATGTTGCGCAGGGCATCACTTGCGATGGATTTCTTCCACAGGTTGGGAGACGACGTTTCAATCCACCATGGAATCTACGGGGCCGAGGTGAGTTACATGTCAAGGGTAACCGAATGGGCAGTTATGGGTGGGCCAAGATTAAGGCCTCCTTTGAATTGGAGGAATTTCAAAGGATTTTCACAGGATTTCAATCTTATGGATTGTTTCCTTTGGAACGTGTTTGGATCAAAGGATTGCGATCTTGAAATTCCCGAGGATTGGATTCCTAAGGTGCTGATTCCAGCGGAATTTAGACATTAGGTCTGACCTCTTGAAATAATTTCTACTGGGAAAAGAGAGCACTCAGCCACTGGCGGAGCTCAGGCCAGATTATTGGACGGGCCAGCCCAAAGAAAACACCAATTTTTATTCTTTTGTGGACCAAATTTTCCTTTTCTCTTCAATGTTTGGAGCAGGGCTCGGCGGGCCAAGGCCCGGTTTGGCCCCAAGAGAGCTCCACCACTGCATGCGGCGTTAGACGCTTGCGCGTAAACAAGATCGTTGGTTCATCCCTGACAGCAAAGAAAGCACGTGTCGCTTCGTGTACTACTCAGGTTTTTGAATACCCCCTAGCTAAAAAGTATGAGTAGTTTAATGTATGGAATTCCTGTACTATTCATATGTCTATGTGCAGCCGAAGGTTCTTTCCTTGCCAATTCCTCTGGTCTGGCATTCCATAGGATCGAAGATGTCATGCACATGAATCCTCTAGTTTTCCTAGTCCTTTGGTTTCAAAATCCTATGATCCAAAGAAGGCCTAAATCTTGACGGGGTTTATCCACAATGTTGACGGGGGTGAGGCCACGTTCTCCGTCCGGGGATGGGCCTAACCGAACAAGCCTAAGTGAGGTTAGGCATCATGCTTGCAGGGGATGGGTGCAGTGTTAGTGTTGTTTTTGCCCTGATCGCAGTGATAAGAACCATATATTCACGAATATACAACGTTGACCTCTTTTCTCATTAATTACAATACTGACACTTATGATAGGCGCTAAGAGCCTCTTTGAAGTTTCCTGTGGAGTTGTAGCCCATTTATTCATTCATAGTTGTAGCAAGAACAAGTATGTGAAATTGCGTCTGATGTCAGACACAGACGTGCTCGTTCTTAAAATCTCAGCTGTTTTACCACTGCACATTTTAGGTAGAACGGATTTTTAGGAGAGTGTCAATATGGAGGACGGATTCCATGGAGCCTTTTTTGATTTTTTAAAAACCAACATTTTAAAGTTCCAAAAAATTCTGAAAAACATCTTTAAATGTAGATAACGAAAACTTCTAGCTGTGTGCAAAAAACCAATGTGAAAAATTCTGTATTTTGGGCTGTGTAAAAATGACAAATTTCGAGATATGTGGCGATGAACAGTGCAAAATTTGAATACTTCAATTTTTTATTTTTGTGTAGTCCGGGATACAGACTATTTCGCGCTGAAATTTTGCAGAGATGTAGATCAAATCATTGTCAACATCAAGAATTTTATTCCTTGTTTCTTTGAAACTTTAAAATGTCGATTTTCAAAAAATTCAAAGCAGGCTCCCGTCTACTAATGCCATTTTTCGGGATTAGTACCTAGATACACCGAATTCCCTATTAGAGTTTAGTTAAAAAACACAGAAGATAAAAGCAGTTTCTAGACTTAAGCTCAATCATATTATTTCACATTTTTATGAAACTTCGGGAAACGGCATATTTTATGAAATGCTTTTTTACGGGGGATATTTTACAAAAGGTTACATGGGCAAGTTCATTTTTTTATGAAATGGTTCACCGGTAATCATCCATAGTGATGCAAAGAACCCAAAAGTAGTTAAAACAAGAAGGACCTCGCGCGTTTTGCCGCGCCATCCTTTGTTATCATCGTTTAATTTTTTTGCTTCATTCTTTGCGATTAATTTTTATATCAATAATTCCTCTTAACTATTCATCCTAAAATAAACTATTACTCACCACCAATGCGCGCACTTATTCTTTTGAGATGGAACTCAAGCTTCCATCAAGCGGTGCACAGAGCGAGATCACTGGTCACTAAAACATGTATGAACTCAGGAGCACTGTCAGGCCAAACGGCTGCGGACTCATGCCTTAATTTTCCACCATATGTCGCCAAAGCATCCACAACATTATTACATGCCCTTGGGAAGGAATTAACTGAAAAGCTTACGAAGTTCAAAACTTGCAAAAAAATCTCATGAAAAAGTTGACCATTTGGCAAGAGGTAAGGGCCATTGCTTGTAATGGCTTGCATCAGGTTTTTGGAATAAGTTTCAGTCTGAATCTTGTTCATTCCCTAGGTTTGGGCCCCTTAAAGACCAGACATGCATGACACAACCTAAGCTTGTAGTGAGTCAGTTGCATACGTGATAGCACCGGGCCCTGCACCCACGGCATCGGCGTGAGCATTTCTAAAAGTGAAAGATGGCATCCACATTTAGGTTGGTCTCATCCCACTCAGAGAAGCTCAGGACGGATACTGTTGTTAGATCTTTTTCTTCTCCTCATAGTACAGAATTGTTTGAATTCATCCATCGATCTTCTGATTAGCAGCAGGAGAGTTTCTTTGAGACCTCTCCGGCAACGATTTTATTTCTATCCTTCCACCACCACCATAGAAGAGCAATGCCATGAAGCTGTTTTTCTCTATCCAGCCTGAGAATTTCCTGGATCACAGTCTTCGAATATGTACAGAACTTCTTCCAGCTGTCTTGATTTACCCAGCAACAAGATGGGCATATTGCATCCAGTTCCATTCCTTTACATTGCAAGTTGTGACGGTGGGGTAAACTGTTATGAGCTATACGCCACAGAAATTTCTAAATTTTTGGTGGGCACTCTGCACGTGAAATATCCTTCCACTTGATTCCATCATGAGAATTTAATGTCTCAGGTTGTCTTAGCTGTACCTTGTCATGTTTGCCTCTGTAACCGATAACTAGATAGTCCTTTCTCAAAGGCGCGTGCTAGGCGTCCCCCGGACGGTGGGGGACTCCCATCGTCCTGCTTTCGCGCGCGACACGTGTCCAAAAAGGTCCAAATCCCGCGTTTGCTGCAAATGTCCTCGTTTTTGCTTCCGAAGCAAAAAAACGATTCGTTCCAGAAATAGAACGTCTCGCCGGAGACCATGCAGCAAAAAAATTATACTAATGTAGCAAAACCGACTTCGCCGGAAACATCGTCGGAAAAACTCGCCGGTGACTCTTACCGGAGACCTTGTAGCAAAAAGTTGACAATATTGTAGCAAAACCACAATACGGTTGTAGCAAAAAAATTCTTCTAATGTAGCAAAAAACCGGTTCGTTCCAGAAAATAGAACGTCCCATCAGAGACCTCGCCGGAGACCATGAAGCAAAAAATATTCTTATGTAGCAAAACCGACCTCGCCAGAAAAAACTCGCTGGTGACTCTCGCCGGAGACCTTGTAGCAAAAAGTTGACACTATTGTAGCAAAATCACAAGACGGTTGTAACAACAAAAATATGACATTATAGCAAAAATCCGACGCCGATTGTAGCACCGCCGATGACCACGCCTGTAGCAAATCTCGACGGCATATGTAGCAGCGCCCATGTTCTTCGATAGCACCATCGGCGGTCGCGTGTAGCAAAACCGTGAGGATATGCTGTTGTGTTCTACATAGCCGGATGGAGCTTTGTAGGGAGGGGCGTTCGGGTGGAGGGTGGAGCAGCGGGGCTCCCTGGACGGTGCCCATGGCGGGTGGCATCCATCTCCGTCGAGCGCGGAGGCGCGGCTAGGCGGAGCAGCGAGGCTCCTTGGGGCGGCGCCCATGGCGGAGCGCACGGAAGCTGGACGATGACTCCACGGTCGAGGTGACCTGGATCATTACATATGTTAATGGTACTGCTGTCACCGGCTCTCTTTATTGCAGTAGATCAATTCCCCTGAGTATACTATGCCATGCGTAAGTGATACCAAGCATGCTCTGAGCTAAAAACGACGGACAGCTTGGGTAATACCGCCTTCATCACACGTGCACATAGGGACACGTGCACATAGGGAGTCCGGGATGGTTAATAAACTCCATCCTTGCTTCGTCAGCATTACCAGGTTGAAAACATAAAGATATTTGTATCCAAGCCCCTCCCTCCTTTAAAAAAGTCAATTTTCTCATCTAAGCCAGTGAATCTTGTTCTCTTTATCTTGGCTTGCCCACCAGAATATGCACACCATACTGGTATGAGGCACATGGTTGGAATCGGTTTTTCACACCCAGTTGTTCCGGTGTGGTGCCTGGGTTTTAGGATTACAGTCTCGATACAAACAAACATAGGTGAAACAGAACTCATATAGATTCCTGTAAGGCAGAGCAACGAAGATATGACCCATGAGATGGTCTAAGCATCTAGAACGACCTTCTTCGCCTTTTGCAAGTCGGCACCTCGTTGATCTCACGTTCTGCAGTCATGCCTCTACGTCCAACATTTACCACCAACATCATGACTTGTAATTTGTTGGCCCAATTGGATGATCTTACACATGCTTTCACGTCAAGCACAGACATAAAACTAATTCCTTTCAATACATGCGAAATATTCTAAACGATGTGAACATGAAAAATCATATTAGATAGCGTTGATCCGATTGCACATTTTCACATGCCTGAATATCCAACAAAAGCAGATTATTGGAGTGTTGTTTACCTGTAGGGGCATACCGGGAAGAAAGAACCGGTGATCGGCGACAGAAAAGTAGTGATTGGCATAAAAAAATTGATAGAACTCACGGCAAATGGTGACACGGTGCCCTGGCTCTGCTGGTTTCGATGCCCAAGGGTTCATTTCCCCCGTCCCAACTGCAACGTCTTCTCCCAGCTGAAGGTACCAACTATGTTTCGCCACGGCACTGCCAGAAACTTTCATAGGAAGGTCACCACTTCGGAGACACACAAGTCATCGAGTGGAAAAATCTCGTGTACCTTGGCAATGGGTGGGTGCACTTCGCGCAGGCGCACGAGATGGAAGAAGGCGACTCCATCACCGTATCTTGCCTCGGCGAATCCACATGGGAACTAGCATTTTTTGGTGCGGACAGATGCAAACAGGAGCACAATACAACTAAGTGCATCTAAAGAACTGCATTATACTTGAGCACCAATTAACCAGTGCGTCAACTGCGGAGGGCGACCGTCCCCATGAGATGCTGGGCTCTGTAAAGTCGATGGGCCTGGCAGAGATAATGGTGGTGACACCGAGCGCCGGCAAGGAGAGCGGAGGCATCTGAGGACATTGGAGTTCGGCGGAAGCTGCAATAGCCTGGGGTGGGGATGGAGCAGCGACGACAATGGGGTGGTGGAGAAGATGAATTTCAGTAGAAGGGAGGGGGATCTATATGAGTTTTTAGGCGATGTAGAAGAGGAATTTAGGGAGGACGGAGGGGATCGATCTGAGTTTTTCTTCTTTGAGATGAGAATTGATTGAGTTAGTTCTCCTAGAGTCATTGAAGTCGGTTCGTCTGAGTCGGTTCGGCTGGAACGCAAGCAGCACTAAAATTCGTGTAGCAACCGTAGGCTCTCAAAACCAAGGAGCTTAGAGCTTTTTAAGATTACAAAGTTTTTGAACCACCTAGCGACAACTACACACTGACGCGAGCTGAAGGTGTGCCGCTGTTCTCGCCTCTTCATCGCCGGACCCGGGTATATGGGCAAGTTCATTTCAATGTATGTATTGCTATTTTTTCTACAATTCCACAAACAGTACAAATACGGTTCTGGTCAGTTTTCTACTAAGTATACAGAAAACTAAGTTTTATTCCCCTTTTGGCTGCCTTGGCGTGAAAAAAAGAGTTTATGTTTATTTACAAGTCAGCCTACTTCCCTAAAAAAACAAGTTACAACTTCTTACGAGCTTACTTTTTTTTTCCGCAAAAACGCAAAGCTTGTGTTTTGATTCATTGATAGAAAAAGAGAGTTCTGTACAAAATTTACACGCTCGGAAACGAGCGAACACCCTTCACAACACAACCCACTCGACACAGTAGATCTAGACGGCGGGTAACAGGGCACGCAGTCCCTTTGCCCCGGCGTCAGCCCAGGTGCGAGCCTCGGATCGGATTGTCCTTAGGAGTCCTCCCAGGTCCGGAGAGGTGTTCTCGAAGATGACAGTGTTCCTAAGCTTCCAGATCCACCAAGCCGTCAACATCACAAGTGATGATGTGCCTTTACGCATGACACGGGGGGTAGATTGGCACACCTTGAGCCACCAGTCGACGAAGTCCGTCTCATCCTCCTCCGGGGGGGGGGGGGGAAGCCGTAGATCGAATCTAGGATAGGACCTCGTGCCAGATCGATCTCGAGAAGGGGCATCCAACAAGTAGGTGCCTCATAGTCTCGGCAGATTGATCGCATAAGGGGCAACGGGGGGAGGGGGTGTGGTAGCCCGCACCGAGCCAGCCTCTCACCTGTCCAGCAACGGTCCTGGCAAGCCAACCAGACAAAGAACTTGACCCTTGGAGGGTCCCAGGTCCGCCAGTTCAGCCTCCAAGAGCTTGATAGTAGGGCCCCCTCAAAGAGGAACTCGTAGCAAGACTTGGAAGTGTACCGTGCATCTATCGTCCACCTCCAGAGAAGGGTGTCCGTCTCCTCAGACAAGTGGAAGTTCCGAAGCCTGATACAAAGTTGTACCTACTGCCAGAGGGCAAGCAGGCTCAGCACGCCCTGGATGTCAGCAATCCACCGGCGCTGAAGGAGCGCCTCTTTCACCGTGTGGCTCTTACGAGCATGTTTTCGGATTAGCGTGTAGAGATCTGGCGCTATCTCCTCAACCGTCCTTCCGTCGAGCCACCAGTCCGCCCAGAAGAGGGTCATGTCCCCATTCCCGACTACCATGGTAGTGGAGGCATCGAACACCTGTAGCTCAGTGCTGGAGAAATGCATATCGGGGCCGCGCCAAGGTCGCAGTGGATCGGTACGCATCCTCCAGATCCAGCGAGTCCGGAGGCTAATGGCCATGCGAGCCAGGTCGGGGACCCCTAGATCTCCAAGCTTCAGGGGTCTACAGACTCTGTCCCAGTTCACATGGCAGTGACCTCCGTTGACATCCGCTCTGCCTGCCCATAGAAAGCCCCTATAGATTTTCTGGATCTGCTTGAGGGTCTTCTTGTTGAGTGCTAGCACCATGATCTGGTGCAGGGGGGTCGCCATCAACACGGACTTCACCAACGCCAAGCGCCCAGCCTTCGTCATCATGGAGAATTTCCATGATGGTAGACGGTCAGCTATGTTGTCCACCAGAGGTTGGAGCGCAGCTGCAGAGAGACGTCGGACCGAGAGGGGTATGCCAAGGTATTTGACAGGGAAGGTTGCCAGCTGGCACCCCATGACCCCTGCCGCACCCTGGGCCTCCTCCTCCGTGCAGGCTATCGGGGTGACCGAGCACTTGTCGAAGTTGGTGTGTAGCCCCGATGCCTCGCCAAAGAGGGCGAGGATCGCACGTACCGCGTGGAGCTCAGTCTCGTCCGGGTGGCAAAAGATGACTACGGTGTCGGCGTAGAGAGATACTGACGTCACTAAGCTCCGGGGGGCAATCCGTTTTAGCACTCCCAACTCCTTGGCCTTGGCCAACAACCTGTTGAGCGAGTTGATAAACAACACGAACAACATTGGCGACAAGGGATCTCCCTGTCTTAGGCCCCTACGATGCCAAATCGGGGGGCCCGGCTCGCCATTGAGCAACACCCGAGTGCTAGTAGTAGAGAGTAGGATGGCCACCAGCTCCCTAAATCTAGGGCCAAACCCTACTCTACGCAGCACCTCGAACAATAGCGCCCAAGAAACCGAGTCGAAGGCTTTAGCGATGTCTAGCTTGAGCATGACTCTAGGTTCCTTGAGTCTGTGTAGCAAGCGTGCCGTCTGCTGAACCAACATGAAGTTATCATGAATGCAGCACTTCTGGATGAAGGCGCATTGGTTCAGGTCCACCATGGTGCCCAATCTCGGGGCAAGCCGTGATGCCAGTACCTTCGCCGCCAGCTTGGCAAAGATATGAATCAGGCTAATCGGACGGTAGTCACCCAGGGCGGCAGTGTCACACTTTTTGGGCAGCAGAATGACCAGGGCTTGGTTAAGGCCTTGAAATCCGCGCCCGATCATGGTGTGGAACTTGTCAAAAGCCAACATGAAGTCAACCTTGATGGTTTGCCAGCAGGACTGGATGAACTCCGTGGTGAAGCCGTCAGGGCTAGGCGCCTTACCGTGCGGTAGTCGCCTGATCACATCCCACACCTCCTCCTCCGTGAAGGGTCCGTCTAGCTCCAAGAGCTCCTCAGCATGGGTACCTAGGAAGTCCAGGTCTAGCGAGAACTCCCGGTCTACAGCTGTCCCTAGCAGGGCTTGGAAGTGGTTGAACGTGGCTTCCACCATGGCCGCGTGTTCAACTTCGACCGCGCCATTGATCTGGAGGCTATGAATAACATTCTTCTGTCTCCGGTAGGAAGCATGCTGGTGGAAGAAAGCCGTGTTGGCATCCCCCTCCTTCAGCCAAGCCACCTTGGCGCGTTGGCGCACCATGGCGCGCTCAAGGGAAGCGAGCCCTAGGTAAGTGCGCTTTAGCCTAGCGCGAAGCGCACGCTCATCCACGCTTAGCGGCCTGGCCTCCATGGCGGTGTCAAGGCGGTACACCACCTCCCGCGCTATCATGAGCTGCAGTTTCACCGACCCTACCTTTTTGTCTGCCTAACTCATGAGTTGGCGCGCCGTACGCTTCAGCTTAGCGACTAACCGACAGTAGGGATCAGGGTCTCCGTCAATGGCCGACCAGGCTGACTCCACAACCTAATGGAAACCATCCAACTTCGTCCAAAACTGCTCAAACTGGAAACGCTTCCACCCTAGTGTGACGGGCGTGCAGTCCAGGAGCAGCGGACAGTGGTCAGAGATGACAGACGCTAGGCAGCGCAGAGAGCAGCTATCATGCATTTCGTCCCAGTCAGCCATGCAGAACACCCGATCTAGCCTCACGAGGGTTGGAGATTCCCTCTCGTTTGACCAGGTGTATCTTCTCACATGCAGGTAGATCTCCTTTAGCGCAGAGTCATTCAAGAATCTTCTGAAGCGACCCATCATGCGTTTGTGAAGGTTGCCATTGTTCTTATCCTCATCACGGTAGATCATGTTGAAGTCCCCACATAGGACCCAGGGCGCGCTGTGTGTCCTCCTGACCTCCCGAAGCTCTGCGAGGAAGGCGATCTTATCAGCCTCACCCTGTGGACCATAGACGCAAGTCAACCACCAGGGAGTCCCTCTTGGAGGCGTCACCCTGGCCGTAACACTATTCAGGTCAACATGTGCGCTATCGAGCTGCACCACCCTGCTCTTCCAAGCAACGATAATACCCCCCCCCCCTCGTCTCGGTTGCTGGCAAGCAGAAGTAAGCATCAAAATCCACGCCTAAGATTTCCATAACAATAGTAGGTGATACAATAGCAAGTTTGGTCTCTTGCATACATACAATGAATGCACACGTGGAGCCTACAACACTCCTAACTGCTCGTGTTTCAGCTTACTTCTACAACTACCCCAATAAAAACATTAGATGCTACTTCCTACGTTTTAAAATATAAGATGTTTTATCTTTTATGAAATAAATATATTTAGACATCTTTTAGTGTGTAGGTTCAGGATGAACCAAGTACTAAAAAAAATATATATACATTCATTTCACAATAAGTAAAACATCTTAGATTAGGAAAGATTTTGGGACCAGCAGGTGCACTGGCCCCCATGTATGATACTGCAAGCGATTTATTAATCATGTAAAGCTAGATTAGGAGTGATTTTGCACAAAATTGCATGTTTGGCCCCTTCTAACAAAAGATTAACATGTTTAGCCCCCTTAATGCTCAATCCCCGATCTGAAAGGTACACATCAAGGCGCGCGTGATGAGACTAGTAAACATCGAAATTTGGTCTGGAATTCCAAGGTTAGAATGAACGGAAGACACAAAACCAAATGAACCATTATGAATACGATAAAATAGTATAGTGAAAAATAACTGATTTGTACGGCACATATAAATTATAAAGAAGCTTGATTGATTGCTCTAAAAGATATTTCTTTGAGGGGAATGCTATAAAAGCATATACTACCTTCGTCCAATTTTTTTTAAAGAATAAGAATATACTGAAATAATAATTCAATCGAAGGAAAATAGCAACAGTACTATTTGGGCGAACCGTGTTAAGAAACTAGCCCACAGGATCGTGTTTAGAAAACTAGAGCACATAGAACGTCCTCTTTGGGCCCGTCTAAGGTAGGCGGTGGACTTGACGAGTTCGGGTTTGCTAATGATCCAGGTTCCGACAGAGCCTAGGGTTGGGCGACTATATATTACCGCCGTCCCTGGCTTAGCCCAGGCAAACACAAAGCCTAGGTTTCGTGAAGGAGTTTCTCGATGGAGCAGCAGGCCATGAATCCGCCGGAAGGAGAGAAGAAGATCGAAACGATGATGGTGAGGATGGACCACCGCAACAGCTACATCCAGTGGCTATTGGACTGGGAAAGAAGCCTCGCCGGTCGCTGCGGCTGCGCCATTGGCCGGAGGAGCTCCGCGTCGCCAGAGAGGCCTTCGAGGCGGAGGACGCACACCACGAAAAGGTGCTCGCTGAGTACAAGCGCTGCGGCCACGCCTACGTCCAGATCGACATCCTCGACGACGACGATCCGGAGGCCAACCTCCCGGACGACCAGTACGACAAGGTTTATCTGGAGGACCAAGCAGAACGCATCCTAAGCCGTTTCTAGATTTAAGTCTTTGTACTATGTTCCTGCAATTGACAATGGTGTCGTCCTAGTTAGCTGATCTGAAATCTATTATGACAAGTATGCATAGGCCTCTAGTATTTGTTTTTACAATCAATACCATATATATTTATTATAGCAAATAGTACATGACAAAGATATATGAGTTCTCTTTGGTAATTACAAAATAAAATTTAAAAAACTAGCAAAACATCGAGGTCTTTAATCGCTTTCTCCTCTCATAAAATCATCTTATACTTTCCTGGAAGGCAGATGCACACACTAGTAGAGAAAGGCTTATGGATAGATTTATTACCAGTGGAGTATTTTTTTGAATATGCTCCACTGATAATTATCAGTGGCGCATTTAAAAATATGCTCCACTGATATTTTGTTTACCAATGGCGCACATCTAAAAATATGCCCCACTGATAATGTGGGTCTCGCACCCCGGAGGGTTGTGGACCAAATGTCAATGGTGCATATGCCCATATGCGCTATTGATATATCCACACCAATGGCGCATCTTCCACAAAATGCACCATTGATAAATTATGGACCCCACCTGAACCCCACCACTCAGAAAGGTGACAGGCTTATCAATGGCGCATATTGGAGATGTGCCACTGATTTTTTTTGCCAATAGCACATATTGCAAACAATGCGCTACTGATATATTCGTAATTGTCTATGTACTTGCAAAAAAAATTATTTCTTCCCTTCAGCAACCCTAGCTTATCTCTTCCCTTCACCCCCGCGCCACACTCCTGCTCTCTTCAGATCCAATGCCCTCCGCGCCACCCTCCATCGATCCGCCCTCCCGTCGATCGCGGGCCTCTCCCTCCCGACATCCCAAGCGTCGCCCCTCCCCAACTGGCGGCCGCGGCCGCCCATGGTGATCCCCGTGGCCGTGTCTGCCTTAGCCTAGGGGAGAAGAAACCGGCGAGGCCAGAAAACCTCGTGATTCTTGTCAGGGGCGCGAGGAAAGAAACAAGAACGGCACCTTTGTTGCTGTTGTTGTTGCTGTTGGGGGAGCTAGGCCAAGCAAAGGATGGCGGCGCTGGCCGCCGCATTGGCCGGCCTTCTCGTCGCCCTCGCGGCGGCGACGGCGGGGGCCACCACCGAGTCCTCCGACGGTAAGCGCCTCTGCCCTGCCTGCTCCGCGCTTCCGATCCCGGATTTCTCGGTAGTAGTAGTAGGATTTTTTTTGGAAGTATCTCTTCTCGGTGTGATTAGTGCTTCGGTGCTTGCAGCCGCGGCTCTAGGGAATCTCTACACCTCCTGGAACAGCCCGTCGCAGCTGTCCGGCTGGTCCGCCAGCGGCGGCGACCCCTGCGGCGCCGCCTGGTAAGGTGTCACCTGCACCGGCTCAGGCGTCACCGAAATGTAAAGATCCTTTGCATCGCTCTAGCGCTTGATTTGCTTTTTTACATTTTTGTAGATCATGCTACTAGGTCTTTGATGGGAGATGATTAGTTCCTTCTTGGCTGTTAATTGATTTTTACTACTACTAGTACATTCGATGTTTGTGGAAGTTGATGCTACTAATATCTGTACTACCTAGGAAGCATCTGCTGTCATGCCACAGACTTAATTCATGTGTGGGTTAGGTGTAGGAATTCCACGATATACCTAGCTAGCATAATAAGAACAAATAAGAGCTCTTGAGTTTGGGTCCATGCTGTGGAAAGCGACTGTTGTTTCTGATCTTGACGACTATCATTTGTCTCATGCCGTATAATGACCAGGTTTTTTCATTGTTGTCTCAACACTCCTTACTGGAAATATAGTTGTAGCAAACTGTGTTTGGAACATGCTTCGTCCTTAATTTTGTTCCTTGTATTTTACTTGTGTGAGTGACTATGGAAAATTCATGGGATAAAACTACCTGGAACCCTTACAGAGTTATTCTTCTTGTCTCATATTCAACAGTAAGCTTGCTGGGACAGGGCTGAATGGTTCTCTGGGTTACGAACTCTCCAATCTATACTCACTCAAAACATTGTAAGAGCTTGCAGCTTGCCTACCATACGTTCTTGGCTTTTCTTTTTGCGCAGTATATTGATCTCTCGTTTCAATACTTGCAGGGATTTGAGCAACAACAACATTCGTGGTTCAATTCCTTACCAGCTGCCACCAAATCTCACGTATTTGTATGTATCCTACCTAGTTTAATCTGTCCTGTGCTTATTCGTGCCCATAATTTCAGTCTAAATGCTGCCGACGCAGGAATCTGGCAACCAACAATTTCTCTGGCAATCTTCCATACTCCATATCCAACATGGCTTCAATCGAGTACCTGTAAGCTTACTTTGATTCGCCTTATATGCACGCGCGAGTACGAATGTGGTAGCATACTCTATATGTTCCCTCGCAACTTTCTTCTTATATGCCCAAGTATGAATGTATTAGCATTCAGTTTTGTTTGATACAGTTGAAGTACCGATGCTGCCCTTTGTCACTCACTTGCTGGAAATATTCCAAAACAAATGTAGTCAGATTTTCTTACATATGCCAGCGTTTTACATGACAACTAAGTGATGATTTTCTTGGAGTAAATTGCTTTACACCATCTTGTAGTACTGAATTTTCTAGCAATAGACTGAATTTTCTCGCAGTAAATTGCAGTAGAGTAACTTCCGAATGTCAATTATTGCAGATCCGGGAGTATACATGCATTTTCATCAGCAGATACGCTTATCTTCTTTGTGTGGACCATGGTCTTCTTCGGGAGTTGTAAAGTTCAGGTCCGGAAGCACCGTAGGTGCCCCTCAAACCGCTGGTGGTTCTATGTTCTGCTTCTTCTGCTGGCCACGGCGACGTGTGGAGCCGGAGATCCGCTTCTTCTGCTGGCCAGGACGACGCGCCGGCCTTCTCCCTAGCCAACGCTCTGCTCCATGTTGGCTGAGGGCTAGCGGTCGGCGAGCTATTGCAGGGCCAGGGCGGACGTGCTGCTGCTGAGGGCCGGCGGCCGACGATCTTCTGCTGGGTGGGGACTGGCGAGTTGCTACTGGGTAGGACGGCGAGGTAGGATCAAGGGAGGCGAGGAACCGCACGGGAGGTGGGCGGTGCAGGAAAGAAGAGACCTGGGGCGAGCCCACGTCGGTTGTATTTTGAGTTTCAATTAGGGGTATAACTGTCCTTTAGCGACTTTTGGTGGTTGTCAGAATTTTTCTTCCGCGACTTAGAAAAGTGGACGGAGGGAGTATATATAATTGTCATGAACACCTGACATTTTTTGTTCTGAATAATTTCTGAGAGTGATCCTAATGTCAGCATTGTGTATTCTCTGATGATTGTCTAGTTGATCTCTGTCGGGTGGAGAAGGCAAAGCAGGACGACGCCCTATCTGATCTCAGCGACATACTGACAGAGCTGAAAGGCATGGCCATTGACATGGGATCTGAGACTGGCAGGTAAATGCTACACACTTCACTATTTTTTCTTGCAGATCACAACCTAGTAGCCACTTTTCGCAGCTTGTTAAATGTTATACTACAAAATAGTATTCCATAATACTGTATACTAGTAATAAACAGTTTATATTTCTCTCCATTCTTTTTTAATTTTCGTCCATGGAAATACTATAACAGCCAACAAAAAGTATCTCCAAATTCCGAAAACGGTTTACCATCTAATAGTGTCAAAATATATGTGATAAAACATTTCTACAGTCATATTTTAGCCCTCGTCACTTCTTGCTTCAAGGTATCTAAACAGGCTAAGCGTGACATGCTCTTTTGTACATTTGGTTGGTTTCAGGCAAACAAGCGATTTGGGTCATGCTGAGAAGGACTTCGACGAACTTAACTTCAGGGTCAAGGGGGAAAACACCCGGACCCGCCATCTTCTTGGGAGATAGACCGAGATGACACTTGTTTATCTTCCACAGTGAAACTGTCGGTCGTTGTTTCAGGCAATTTTATGCATAAGACTCTGATCAATATGGTTTTAATTGTCAAGGTTTATTGCGTATATCCTGTAGACAGTAGTACATTCTCTATGTTGCAACTACCCCTAAACAACCCATATGCGGGATCATGTATTACCTACCATTTGAATTCTGCATCCATAAGGAGAGAGATCCTATGAACTACGACAACATATCTTTGACTCACTGACATATATAATGTATGAGATGATGATCAACTTGTTGTATGCAAGACTTGTATAATATTCGGGCACTTGCCACTATGTCGGGTTCTAATTGATGTGATGTTGTATAGTACTATTATCTCTGTTTCTATACTGCTGTGTACCTGTATAAATACATGTATATGAATACATGTATAAATACCTGAGAGCCCTGTATTCTTTATACCTGTACGAAACATCAGTGGCACATCTGCTAATTTACCAGTGGTGCATTATGTAGAAATGTTCCACTAGTAAAATATCAATAGCGCATATTGAAGATGCGCCACTGGTTGTCCCACTATCAAGGGCGAATATTGAATATGCGCCATTGATACTTAATTATCAGTGGCGCAACACTAGTGGCGCATTTCATATGCGTCATTGATAGCAAAAAAATATGCTCCACTGATAAGCAATTCTCTACTAGCGACAAAAAAGACACTGAACCGTAGATCTGTAAATACCAATGCATATTCTTCCGGCCACAGTGTCAAGTCTACGTGCAGTGGCGGAGTCAGGATTGGAGCAAGCCCGGGGCCAAAACTAAGCATAAAAATCTACTAAAAATCCTCTTGTAATAGCACAAAAAATTGGTCCAATAGCAAACATGGACAAAAAAAGTTAAATCCATTGTTGGATAAAAACTAGAAGCAGGGAATACAAAAGATAGTACCAACTCACTTGTACCATATGCATTTGCTAATTCGATCAATGGAAAATATCCTTTTATCTTCTCTTCCTAAAACATGAAATCAATTACAAAAAAGTGTTAAACCATACCAGAATAACTGAATTAGAAGCACACAAGAGTTCTTTATCCTCTATTCCTAAAACAAGAACACTCCTGATTCCTCAGAAAAGAAATTACCTAGTGAGAGGAACTGCAGATGGAATTGAGAGCAGAGCGACAGAGGAGGTTGAGGTCGAGGCAGTGCCGCAAAAAGAGGCGGCCCCAGGGGGCAGGACCATAGGTCGCAGAAGGCGGCGGCCACTGATGCAGGGCATGGCGTCGCGTCTAGGCTGAGAGGCACAAGGGCGGAGGCAGGCAGGGTCAGCCGGGCGGAGTCTGGCAACGGCGACAAGGCGTCCTACCAGCGTGGCCGTGTCTGCGTGGCGGCGCGCAGTTCCATGGCGTCGGTGAGACAATGAGGCAGTCAGGCGAGCAACGACATAGGGAGGCCGAACGAAAATTCTCAGTTTCTGTCCACCGGTGGACTCTGCCAAGTTGGGCCTATCTTGTACTATGACCTGGGCCAATATGTTTTTCAGAATAGTAGACCGAAAATATTCCTGCACCCAGGGCCATGGCCCTTGTTGCCCTGGGCGTGTATCCGCCACTGTCTACGTGCATACGTGGCTATAGTATCAACCAACATTGACCAACGCCCCTAGGGGCTAGGGATTTTAGCAAAGACAAATCGAACAGTCCGATGGATGTCTCTAGGGAGCGAGAGTACCAATCACCATTATCGAGGAAGCAAGATCTAAAAGAGCATATCTAAGAAATTTGATCTTCGAACACCACCATCAAGATGGGAAGGAACCAACGTCGTTGAGAGTTGTGTTTCCATCGACACGAAGGCTAAGAAGACGACCAACAAATCCAACACTAAACTGATGAAAACTATTTTTTATTAAAAACTCCACAATTAGATCAGTTTTTTCGCCTCCCCTAGTATTGTTAAGCTACTCCCACTGTATTCTCGTACGATTAAATGCCGTTATATACCGTGTAGGTGGTCAGTAGGGCGCTCTCTCGGTTGTACATGAAGATACGATGGACAGAGGAGGTAGGGGTAGGAAGACGTGACTCATGATCGGTGGGGCTCGCCTGCGAGCGTTTTGGCTCGCGACGATTTTCTTGTGCGTTCGCCGTGTGGGTCGGGAAGCTGTCCTTGTTACTCCAAGGCAATGTACGAATAATAAACTTTCATATTTCAATTTATTTATCTTGCAATGTTTTCATGTCCATAAAAACAGTGTTAAGATTATTATCAGCAAAAATATCTCGCTCAACAAATATACCTAAATACTTATTAATACTAAACCATCATATGGTTCTTCAAATTATATATCTGCCTCTATGTTCATGGAGAAAGGCAAAACTCTTAGTACTCGGTTTCATCTCTTTTCAAGTCAGAAATAATGCTATTAAGACGAAACACATATGAAAAACACATTAAATCAAAATAAGATAAATGAAAAACATGTGATTTTGTTTAGATGATAAGGTAAACTAATTTTAATCTAAAACATCGATATGGGAAATTATACTCGTTTTCCCCTATCAATTGGATCTGTCTAAACATGAAATCCACGGTCTAGAAATCACCAAAAAATATGATAAATATTGAGACCGTGTTTTACAAATTTTAGTTACGACAAGTTAAAAACCATAGGTAAGAGTAAATTAAACATATAATGTTTAGATAAATTAAACAACACTCTTAGTGCTCATGTTGTTCTCAACTTAGCAGAAAAATACCAATTCGCGCAATCCTGACGGTGTAGCCTTGTTAACGACATCCTCTACTACTAAGGTGGGACCCAATCGTCGGTGGACTTGGTCAACAACGATGGAGACAAGTGCTATAAATATAAGGCAGAGAACAACAACGAGGACTGGGAGTCTGGGGTTGGAACGAGACGACTTTGGTCTTCTCTGCTTCTGCCTTCTCCTTCCTCTAGACTTCTTCTAGCATCTCAATCCTCCATAGCTGAGCTCATACTTCCTATGTAATTCGAGTAGTAATCGAAAGCTTGATCTAGTAAGTGGATCTAGTAGTTGGCTGTTAACAATTTGGTATTTAGGGCCAATCGAATCCTCCATTCAAAATTCCCCAAAATTCCCAAATTTGAGCCAACAAAATTTTCGCATCGGAATGCATCGATCTAGCCATGTTGCAAGGTTCTAGTTGGGCTGCCTAGCGAGATCGACCGTTCCCGTCGGTGGAGCAAACGCAGCAGCGACGCCTCGCTGAGTTGATGGAGGACAGCACCAGGCGTCTTACCGACCGGGAGGTCAAGCGGGCACGACGTCGCGCCGAGATTGCCGCCGTATTCCGGTCATGGTGGCGGAGGTGGCAGGGGAGGTGAAGGTGGCGGTAGCAGTAGAGTTGATCACGGCCATAGCAACAGCCCTAGACGCTGCATTCGTGAGACAACGCGAGGCCATCCGGGACGTGGTGGTCGCCATGGATCGTGCAAGGGCTTTCTCATCTACGACCCCAACCTCATCATCGTCCGATATGCACGCCCGGCAATCGCGCTCGCCTGTACATCCTCATATGTTCAGGCTGATATCACCGGCCCACAACCTACTCTACACAATGCCCAATCCGTGTCACCACAGTGCCGGTGCCAGCGTTCGCCTCCACGGCAACATCGTCTTCGTCCAGGGTCTCCGTCGGTGTTGTCCCCGAGCACTGCTGCTACGACCTCGAGCCAACGACCACAACCTCGACTCTGATGTCCAAGCTGGATGCCTTGAGCGCGCGGGCCTTAGCGCCGCTCGAGCCCGACCTCTTCACAACATCGCCAACGACTAGCTTTGTGGTATTCCTTGATCCTATCCAAGTTGCGCTAGCGGCCATGCTCACTCAGGCCACGCTTAATATCATGGACTCCAGCGGCTCTACTGCGTTGGTGACCATGTGGGTGCAAATTGAACACTTTAAGGCGCTGACACTGCCATGACAGATGAGGATGAGCGGTTGTTGCCTGGTTCTAGCATGGAACAACCACTCTAAGTCGTTGCTATGAGGGATGTGGCGGATGATCACAGCTTCATCAACGGCACATTCACAATGCCACTTACTCGGGCCACACTCGGTGTCGCTGATGACAGTGTCGCCAACAAGTACGAGGTCCTCTTGCCGCTCAAGCTCGTGATGCAATTGTCCAGGAGCAATGAGTGTGGTATGTGTCTCTTCTCTGCCACAACTCATTCAGGTTGCTTATTGCCATGGGATCCTGGACAGAAAACAAGGGGGTCGAGAAATTCTATCCATAGTATAGATATTGCTTGGGGCTCATGTGTTAAGCAATTGAGTGCAGAATTCTCAGACAATTACCACCACCATCCGCAGTCGAGGTACAGAGTGACTGCAGTGGTATCACTGATCCTTTTGGTCATGTGTAATGACGTAGTGCTCTGGCCATTTCTTCGGTCTACT
The DNA here is from genome assembly GCA_910589775.1 of Avena eriantha. Classification (NCBI taxonomy): domain Eukaryota; kingdom Viridiplantae; phylum Streptophyta; class Magnoliopsida; order Poales; family Poaceae; genus Avena; species Avena eriantha. The sequence continues at coordinate 154,988,225 of OU342742.1, read as the reverse complement.
ACAGGCCACGTGATCCAATTGCTTCCATGGGATTCAGGCCAACCATTCTCTGGCATGTGTACCAAGTAGACTACTGCTAGTGGAGTTATCTGTTTGCAAGAAAATTCAGTACATCAGCTATTTTTCTGTAGCGCTAAGGTTGATACAATCACAAAATGGAAGATGGCATTAGCAGAGCTGCAACCTTGGCCTTCCTGGGAGAGTTTTTTCTTGGTTCTTATAGTATACCTTGTTAATTGGATGAACAGAACTGTGTTCAACAATGATGGTTATTGGTGTGGCCTTATGCATCCAGTTTATCCTAATATGATCTCAACAACATATTGGTTTTTTCGAGCTTTGCAAGGTCATTTTTACATTTGGCGGATGTTATGGAGTATTGAATTATATGCACTAGCCAACACAACCAAAAATCCGAACTGATGGAAAAGGCTAGGCAATATATTTGAACACTCACCCTACGTCTTTGCTCTTTGGCCTATTGTGACGTTTGTTTGGAGAGCCGCGATATTTGTTTTTAATTTTTGCGTTGGCCAGAATTTGATTCTAGGACCTCCTACTCTCATACCATATTGAATTATATGCATTAGCCAACACTACCAAAAGTCCGAACTGATGAAAAGGACTAGGCAATATATTTCAACATGAAGGACAACTGAAGATAACATTATCGGATCGTAGTTACAAGGTGGTGTGCCCAGACTAATTTGGTTTCTTGTTAATCTGATGCTTCTTAGCATAGCTCCAGAAAACTCTGGGATTTACATCATCAATATAGCGATATATATGAGCTATTTAAAATGTTATTTGTCATGTTCTATCATTATTTATGCCTTTTTAGTTGATTTATGAGACTTTCCTATAAAGCCCCTTTCATTGGTATTTAATTTCTAGGAGGCAGGAAACCTCCTTTTTCGTATTTTACTATTTCAGGGACCTTCTAGACGCCAAAAAATCAAAGCCCTTTTCATTGGGCCTGCTACCGACGATATCCTGGAGACATTGGTCGTTCGCGAACTCCAAGTCCGATCCCGGTCGTAGATGGGAACTCTAGGTGAGCCGTCGCCGCCCTCCCGATTTCGCCGGCCGACTGCTGAGGCTGGAGGGCCACTCTGCCACGCCCCTCTCCAGCCGCCCCTCTCCTCTCCGCTAGGCCCCTCTCCGACGACCTACACGGCAGCCCCTCTCCTCGCCGCCGACCCCTCTCCTCGCAGATCGAGCGCGAGCTAGAGTACGCATCCCCAGCATCTTTTTCTACCGATTAGCAGCAGTATACACAAATTTAGGACCATATTTTTACACTAGTTTAGATGTATACATGGCTACTGGTTTTTTCTACCGATTTGTACCAATGAAATAGCTACCGCCTAGTATTTGTGCCGATTTGTACAACTAAAATATTTATGTGGCCAATAGCTACTGCCATGTAGTTGTACTAATTTGTACTCTAGTTTATGTGGTGATTTGTGCACCGATTTGTGTACTAATATGTGCTTGTAGTGAGCACTAATACCTTCGATCTGGAATCACGGATATAGTATAGTAGCTTTTTTCCTAGTAGAACTAGGTTTAATCGAACCTTGGAAAACAATGCTAAAAGGAATTAAATAAGGACATGTCTATAAGACTTTGTTTGTTTGTTTTATCTTCGTTTATCGGACCTTTCTAGTTTACTTAATATCGTAGGTTGTTTCAATGGATGGAGATATGCCAGGGTTGAAGATTCACATGCAGCTGCACATAATATGGAATAAAGATAATAATAAGCATAGCCGTGTGTAATATTTTAATAAAGGTAAAATTTGTGGGCAGCACCAATATACTAGAGCTCCTACGAGTCACATGCATAGCAATAGACTTTTGATCCAACCATTTGCACCACGAAGTACCGGGCTACAAAACATTATTAGGTGGAAACACATATCAAAGTCTTAAGAAGTGATGCTGCTATTGTTCCTGAATAGATCGCTAAGCGAAGACCGTACACCCCTTTCTGTCACTGGATTTCCTATGAGATCACCGCTAACCAAGTATCTCACTCAAACCTTTATCAATCTTGAGGTCTTGGCTACCTACAAGTCCAAATATCAAGACAAGAGACAAAGAAACAAAGATACAAATCTCTATTCAAACAATACACAATGCTCCTATGGATTAGATGCACATAATCGCTGCAAGGATTCATCCCAACTCGCAGCCCGTAAGGACTACTCACTCATAACAATAAGATCAAGGATAGAAAACATTGTGCAAAATACTTAGATTGAAATCAAATATTCTTACAATGGTCGTCAAATCACAAGGAGATCTCAAGTACAAGATAATGGCTATGGCTATGGAGAGGGTGGAGGGTGGAGAGGATGAACTATGGTGAAGGATCTCCTTTGACGGTGGTGTGATGCAATCTGAGAATGGTGGCCCTATGTGTGGCGGTTGGGACCTCGAAATATATAGACGCTTTCACGAAAGTCGTAGGGTTTGACGAGACGAAGCCACTGTCACCTAGTACGGGTGGGCCCTACCCGTACCAGTGGTCATTATGGCCTCTGGTGCCTGACTTTGACTCCAGTATTCCTTGGCCGTGTAGACTTACTCAAAATCTTCATTTATGGCTCCTGATTTTGAAGGGAATATGCCCGAGAGGCAATAATAAAGTGGTTATTATCTTATTCCATGTTTATGATAAATGTTTATTTTGCATGCTATAATTGTATTAATTGGAAACATTAATACATGTGTGTTTAATAAATAGAATACAAAGTTCCTAGTACTGCCTCTCATATAAACTAGCTCGTTGATTAACAAGATAATCAAGGTTTCCTGATCATGGACATTGGATGTTGTTAATAACGAGGTCACAACATTGGTGGAATGATGTGATGAACATTCATCCGAAGTATAGCATTACGATCAAAGTCATTATGTTTATATTGCTATAACATCATACGAAGTAATCTCAGTCCTTAGACCATGAGATCATGTTAATTGCTAACACCGGAAGAGTATCTTGATAACATCAAACGTCACACCGTAACAGGGTGACTATAAAGGTGGGTTCAGTGCTACAAAGGTGTTATGTTGAGGCTCATGGATCCAGAGTGGGATTTGTCCATCCCGATGACGGATAGATATACTCTAGGCCCTCTCGATGATATCACATTAAGATAGCTTGCAAGCAAGTGATGTGATCACTAGAATGTTATATCACGGGAACGAGAAAAGAGTGCATGTTGGTAACGAGATCAAACTAGGTATTTGGATACCGATGATCGAATCTCAGACATGTATTATATCATGAGACAAAGGGATTTAGTTACTAGCGTTAAAGGTTCTCACAATCACAGAAGTCAGCGTTGAATGTGTAGGAGTTAGTATGGATCTCCAGGTCCCGCTTCTGATTATTGATCTGAGAGGTGTCTCGGTCATGTCTGCATTATTCGTGAACCGTAGGGTGACACACTTAAGGGATACCGACACCATTTGGAGCAAATATGTTTCAGATAAAGATTTAAGAAAGCGCTAGAGTTATTTCAATAGACACCGAAACTGTTTCGGGTGAAATTGCTGAAATTGGTTCTGCATGTAATATTGAAATGTTGCAGGGGGTTTTATGTGAATGTTTGTTAATTAAAGTAATTAACAAAATTCTGAATAAAAATAATAAAAGAGTTTCATTAAATAAGAGAGCATTAAATTTGGAGATATCTAATGCATTTAAAGTGGAGACTTTAAAAGAGAATGCGAAGGGGCATTTTAATGTGGAGGGGTTACCACCACATGAATGGGGGAGGTGAGGAGTCACCCTCCCATGGGGTGCCGGCCATGGGGAGGGGTACCCCCTGCTCCTATAAAAGGCCCCCCTCACACCCCTTCTTCCTCACACCTCCTCGTGAAGGATATCTCTCCCCCTCTAGTTATTCCCCATGGTCTCGGATTAGCGAGATACATGTTCCCGGTGGCTTTATCTGGAAAGGAGTTGCTGCTTCTGCTGCTTTGCTGGAGCGAGGGACGGAGGTTGTCGGGGTACCGGACGTGTGTGCGATCACGGATGCACCGCTGCTTTGCGGTGCTGGACTTGGTGGTGCTGGACTTGCTAGAGCTAGATGTGATGGACGTGCTGGAGCCAGACCTGCTGGACTTCATCACGATCTTGAGATCGGCAAATGTACGACTACATAATCCATGAGTTCCATCTCGTTAACAAAGCTTTGTTGTCTTCGAGGGTAAGTTCTCTATGGATGTATATCCACCTGTTGCTCTATATCTAGTAGATAGATCTTGGCGTATAGTTCTCATCGTATGAAATTTTTTGTTTTCTATGTTACGAACCCAACAGTGGTATCAGAGCCTGATCTATGCGTAGGTGCTTTGCATGGGTAGTACACATATATTTATATGTGGGCGATGATGATCATGTTATTGCATCTTCTATGTATTTTGGATACTGGTGGCATAGTGGGATGAAGCGGCCCAGACCAACCTTACATGTCATTGTACATGAGACTGGTTCCACGACTGACATGCAACTTGTTTTGCATAAGTGGCTGGCGGGTGTCTGCCTCTCCTACTATAGTCAATATCTGATTTTACAACGAGTTGCTAATAACTTGGTTATCCTCGTTGTAGTTCATGTTCGTAGGTAAGACCGGTTCTATCTCCGAAAGCCCTAAGCCACGTAAAACTTGCAATTGATAAATTAGAGGCGTCTAGTTTAGATCGTTGCTGGGCTAGTGTCTTGATATGGTATTGTTGTAAGTAGATGTATGATAGATACTCTTACAACACACTCAACGTGTAAGTTCCATAGACCTTGGCCTTACACACAAAGGAATGATAGAGATCATACCATGGTGCATATGATAGAGATCAAATGCATGGACCATATCAGCTCACTTTACACATTAGATGTTTGCATCTTATATTACTAGTTTGGCGTTTTAGTAGCATTATAAGATGATCTCTCATTTAGATATCAAGATAAAATGTGTTCTTCCTTAAGTATGCACCGTTTTGTGGATCGTGTTTTGAGGCATCACGTGATGATCGGGTGTACTCGAATCTACGCTTTCAACAGTTTTACACACGCGAATACTAAGATTCTTACTTGGCGAGCCTAGCATGTACAGACATGGCCTCGGAACACAGACCGAAAGGTTAATCATGAGTCATATAGTTGATATGATGCCCATATTGATGCTCGCCTTTGAAGCTACACCGACTCACGTGATGATCGGACTTGGTGTAGTGGATTTGGTTCATGTAATCACCAAAAAGGCACGAGGGATGTCGTTTTTGAGTGGGAGTTTATTTCTAATTTGGATTAGTCGAACTCAATTTGTCATAAATTAAATCAAAGTGAATTTGCATAATTTGTTGTAGTCATTGGCGTTTGTTCACTACCTTATGCTTAGTTTCAATTGAGATAATAGAACTATAGAATTCTGGATATTTACTTTACAAACTGGTATCGTATTGTTTTGAATGTCAATTTAAAGTTTAGAAGTCCTATTGCAAACTTTCAGCAAACTCTATTTACTCCATGAAGTTTAATAAGTAGTATTAAATCAAGAGTAAGAATTCCAATGTTAGTATCTAAAGTATCATGTTTGCCTCCATGATTTTTGATATTCAAAAGTTGTTTTAATATCAAGATTATATAGGAGCTGAAAAATTGTTTCAGAAACCATCATGTGTGAAAGATATTGTGATATCTGAAACAATGTTTTTGGTTGCATTATGATAGAGTATAATTTAGCAAAATACATGTTCTCATATTGTATGATAATTTGTGAAGGATGGAGATGCTAAGCATCCGGATCTCCCAAAAAGGTTTTGGGAACTACCATTATACTCGTCATTCTTCCTTATAGGCTATAGTAGCTTGATCATGAAAGTTGTCATGATAAGGATGAATAGAAGATGTAAGTAAAATGTTTACTACACTAAAAGATTACTAAATAATGGATTTTTGAAAGAACACCAAACATTTGAGGATGGTGATCCACTTCAAAGTGCAAGTCCAAAGGTATTAGTATTTGACTATACACGCTTTATACTATGTGTCATGTTAATGACACCACTATTGATGTTGATAGATTCTTTTAAAATAAAAAGGAATTGTTGAAAGAGAATCCATAAAATATTTGGCAGAAAAGAAAAGGTTGGAGATGTCCAGCTTAGGTATATAGAAGATATACATGTTGTGGTTGTATTCCTTGCTTGTTAAACAATATGGTTCTTAGGTATTGGATACTGGTATTGTATACCGAATTGGTTGGTATGAAGTGTCATACAGGACAACGCAATTCATGAACTGCAATGGCCTAAGTAACTAGCAAGAGAATAAGTGATGATGTTCATCGAAAACAAATAAAGTGTTATTTTGTTTTTCGTTGTCGTCAAACCTAGCCTTCAAGATTTGTTTTAATAATTGTTATTTTGTTCCGGTATTATGAGAACAATGGTTGTTCAAATAATTACCGTATTCCATAAAGTATGGATGAACTTTTACAAGTCTGGTGGGAGAAATCACATCCATAAACACTATTGCTAAAATGTCGCAAGACAAATGATTGAAAGATCACTTATACAACGACATCGTTGTTTAAATTATATTGGAAAGAAAACATGAAGAAACTCCATGTTGATGGATTTTTTGGAGTCTTTGATTTTGATCAACTGACACTTGTGAGACTTTCCTTGAGATAATTGAAACTCCGTCCATAGGCCAAAGAGGAACGGGTGACTAACCTATCGGATATTATACATATTGATGTATATAGTCCATTATGTGTAGCCATATGCGATGGATCTTTTGCTTCATATGCTTTCTCCAGAAATTTAAGTGAATATATCTGTATATTTACTTAATAAGGAAGACGTATGAAACATTTGAAAATTGTTCAAAGACTTCCAAGATGAAGTGAAAAATCATTGTAACGAGAAAATAAAATGGTTTATGATTTGATCATAAAGGAAGATATTTGAGTTACATGTTTAGCAAAACACCTAAGATTTGAGGAATTGTTCCATGATTTGTGTTTCCCGATAAATCATAGGAGTATGGCATATTCGAGAGATGAAATCAAACCATGTTTGACATGGTAAGATCAAAGGTGTCATTTATAAAACTACCATTATGTTTTAAGGATTGAAGCTTTAGAGACTACCGCTTTTACACTGAAAAGAGCACCATCATGATCCGTTGAAATGACACCATATAAGTTATGGTTTGGGATAAAACCCGAATTGTCTTTTCTTAAATTTTGGTATGCTATGCATAAGTAAAATGTTTACAAGCAAAGTCGGATAAGCACGTCTTTGTAGGTTATCCCAAAGAATTTTTGGGAATTTCTCCATAACACCAAGGACAAAAGAGTTTGTTACTTGGAATGTCAAGTTTCTTGAGAAGGAATTTTTCGTGAAAAGTTAAGTGGGAGGACAATAGAACTTTGATAAGGTTGTTGAACCTTAGCTATATGTGCTAAGTAGCGCAGCGCCGGAAAGTGTCCCGGTGGCGGCCATAATGCTCATGGCTCCCGTGACTACAAAGGGTGTGATCTCGGAGATTAGAGTTCCTATTGAACCGTGTGGGTTAGTAAGAATCAAATAGTGAGATTTGATAAACAAGTCGTTATTGTTTTGACAATGATGAACCGACTACATGCAAAGAAGTGATGATGGGCCCTGACTCCATAAAATGACTAGAAGTCATAGAATCCGTGATAGTATCCATACACGAGAAATCAAGTTTCTGAACTTGGAAGACCCTCTGAAAAGGCGTAAAGCCTATCGGTCGTGTTTGGATCTATAAAGAAATAGACATGGATGTTTAACATCTATGAAATAGTCGACATGTCGGAAAGAAGTTTACGGTAATGTTCAAGGAGTTGACTATGACAAGATTTGATCTTTCATAGCGATATTTAGTCTTGACGGATTAATGTAGCAACCACTACATATAATTTGGTATATGGTAGTTGAATAAACAAAACAAGGTTCTTCTAATAGAATGGTCACCTAGGACGTGTACAAGACACGGTTCGAAGGGTTTTGTTAATTCAAAGGGTGCTAAAAGGGCATGCAAACTTGAATAGTTGAAGTAAGCATAGCGGAGTTGGAATCTTCACCATGATGAAACTGTTAAAAGAGTTTAAATTCATCGGAGATGATGAAGATGCTTGCATTTGCAAGAAATTAAATGGGAGCGCTGAGACATATTTCCAATACATTATGGAGAGTACATATTGTTGATTGGAAATGAGGTATTTTTTATTGACATAAGTTAAGAATTTCATTAAAATAGGATTTCGATGAAAGACTTGGGCAAAACCGGAATATTTGGCATCAACGTCTATATGGATAGATTGAGGCGCTAATATGGTTATGCCAGACGTACATATATGAGATATTGAAAGGGTTCAATATGGAAACAACAAGAAAGGTTCTTGCTGCATGGAAAGGATTGTATCAAGATTCAAGTGTTTCAACACTTGGTGAGTAAAATCACATGAAGATTTTGATCGATTATACCATGATATGTATATATCCAGAATGTCCTATGCTCTAAATGTTATGATCACATACCAGAATGATTCATAAGATGATCATTGGACAATAGTAAAGATATTCTTATGAGCTTTGGAAGAACTAAGAATATATCATGTATAAGTGACAAATAGTTAAAGGTAGTTCATTGTAAAGTATTACATTGATACTAGTTTTGTCACAAGATACAAATTAAATTTATCTCAATTTAGACTATGGGTGGAACAATGTAATGGAAAGGATGTTCCATGATGGATTTGGATGAGTTCCAAAGTTGAGACATTATGACGGACACTACAACAAAAGGCTAAGTATATAACTGCTATAGTAGCAGCAAAGGAGGGCATTTGTGTTAAGTAGTTTGTTATCAAACTAAGTGTGGTTCAAAGTGGGCTAATACTATGAAGATATATTGTATGAAAATAATATCAACATATTTTAACCGGAATGAACTAAAGGTCTCACCAAAGGACCAAATTTATACAATGCCATCTCATTTGAGAATGAGTGATGCGTAGAGACACAAAGACATGCAAATACACATGGACCTGAAACTGTCAGATCTAGAGATTATGTTAACCACTAGCAATCACGTATATGCAACACCAGAAAGCCATAGGTGTTCAATACGCAAAGTTTTTCAAATTAGATTATTGACTCTAGTGCAAGTGGGACTCTGAAGGGAATATGCTCGAGAGGCAATAATAAAGTGGTTATTATCTTATTCCATGTTTATGATAAATGTTTATTTTGCATGCTATAATTGTATTAATTGGAAACGTTAATACATGTGTGTTTAATAAACAGAATACAAAGTTCCTAGTACTGCCTCTCATATAAATTAGCTCGTTGATTAACAAGATGATCAAGGTTTCCTGATCATGGACATTGGATGTTGTTAATAACGAGGTCACAACATTGGTGGAATGATGTGATGAACATTCATCCGAAGTATAGCATTACGATCAAAGTCATTATGTTTATATTGCTATAACATCATACGAAGTAATCTTAGTTCTTAGACCATGAGATCATGTTAATTGCTAACACCGGAAGAGTATCTTGATAACATCAAACGTCACACCGTAACAGGGTGACTATAAAGGTGGGTTCAGTGCTACAAAGGTGTTATATTGAGGCTCATGGATCAAGACTGAGATTTGTCCATCCCGATGACGGATAGATATACTCTGGGCCCTCTCGGTGATATCACATTAATATAGCTTGCAAGCAAGTGATGTGATCACTAGAATGTTATATCACGGGAACGAGAAAAGAGTGCATGTCGGTAACGAGATCAAACTAGGTATCTGGATACCGATGATCGAATCTCGGACATGTATTATATCATAAGACAAAGGGATTTAGTTACTAGCGTTAAAGGTTCTCACAATCATAGAAGTCATTGTTGAATGTGTAGGAGTCAGTATGGATCTCCAGGTCCTGCTTCTGATTATTAATCTGAGAGGTGTCTCGATCATGTCTGCATTATTCGCGAATCGTAGGGTGACACACTTAAGGGATACCGACACCATTTGGAGCAAATATGTTTCAGATAAAGATTTAAGAAAGCGCTGAAATTATTTCAGTAGACACCAAAACTGTTTCGGGTGAAATTGCTGAAATTGGTTCTGCATGTAATATTGAAATGTTGCAGGGGGTTTTATGTGAATGTTTGTTAATTAAAGTAATTAACAAAATTCTGAATAAAAATAATAAAAGAGTTTTATTAAATGAGAGAGCATTAAATTTGGAGAAATCTAATGCATTTAAAGTGGAGACTTTAAAAGAGAATGTGAAGGGGCATTTTAATGTGAAGGGGTTACCACCACATGAATGGGGGAGGTGAGGAGTCACCCTCCCATGGGGCGCCGGCCATGGGGGGGTACCCCCTCACACCCCTTCTTCCTCACACCTCCTCGTGAAGGATCTCTCTCTCCCTCTAGTTATTCCCCATGGTCTCGGATTAGCGAGATACATGTTCCCGGTGGTTTTATCTGGAATGGAGTTGCTACTTCCGCTGCTTTGCTGGAGCGAGGGATGGAGGTTGTCGGGGTACCGGACGTGTGTGTGATCACGGATGCACCGCTGCTTTGTGGTGCTGGACTTGGTGGTGCTGGACTTGCTGGAGCTAGATCTGATGGACGTGCTGGAGCCAGAACAGCTGGACTTCATCACGATCTTAAGATCGACAAGTGTACGACTACATCCTCCACGAGTTCCATCTCGTTAACAAAGCTTTGTTGTCTTCGAGGGTAAGTTCTCTATGGATGTATATCCACCCGTTGCTCTGTATATAGTAGATAGATCTCGGCGTATAGTTCTCATCGTAGGAAAATACTTGTTTTCTATGCTGTGAACCCAAAAGATTTCGACTTAAAAGCGTGATTTTCTGCACAACACAATTCCAAGTAATGGATTACACATATTTGCAATAAGTAGTCATTAGTGGAAAAGCTAGAGAGATTCTCGTCAATTGCTTGACTAAAAATGAGGTTTAACGTGGAGAAAGATGGCTATTTTCATAGCCATCAAGCACACATGGACCCGAAACAACCAAACAAGGAGAAGAAAATCTACTTTCTTTATGGTGGAGTCCTGGAGTCGAGTAAGATGAAAGGCAAGGCCGGCAGCGGAAGCAATCCCCGGTCTAAGGCGAACCCAAGCATCGAGCTAATCAATCTGAGTGATGTACCTCTTGCACAATTACTAAAACACCCTCCTCCGCCTCGTCGTCTTCCTCTCGCACATTTCAAGAAACCAGCGGTCGTTCGAAAGACCTCTCATGCATCACCATAGGAAATCGGTGGTGAGTAACTTGTCAATATAGAAATCATTTTTATGCTAATTTATGGTCCATGATTGTTGATGGCAATTTTTTGAATTGTTTTAATAGCAAGAGGAGATGGATGTTGATGAGGAAGAGAAGCAACCTAGTGACTAAGATGTCGATGTGGAAGAGGAAATGAATTCACCCAATGATGAATATGAATACAATTACAACTATTTTGATCATAATGTCACCATGTCCGAGGATGGAGTTCTAGGAGAAGGTGATGTAGTAGAGCAAGCACCATTGGATATTAGTTTGGGAGAAGATAAAGAAAGTGCCAAACCAAAGAAGAAACGAAAGAAAGGCAAAGAATTCATAGAGAATTCTCCGGCTTGGGATCATTTTGAGAAGGTGATGGTGCACGCCTACGATGATCCGAATCATGTGAAGCCTCAAGTGTCGAAGGCAAAGTGCAACCATTGCAATAAACTATATGCATAGGTCCAATGTTCAAGCACATCAACACTCAATAAGCATTGGAGAGTTTGCAAGCACCGCCTAAGAAAACTTGAGAGAGTCAAGATCCAAAAGCGTCTTGGGTTCAAGCCAACCAATGCTAGTGCAAAAAGTTCTATGGGAGATGTTGGGTTTGAACAAGCGATTGTTAATGGGCACATTTATAAGATAATAATGGTCCATAACTACTCATTTAGGATGGTTTAACATGAGTGGTTCAACATTGTGATGGGGTATTTGAATCCACTCTATCGATCCATTGGCCGAAAGGTAATTAGAGCCGAGTGCTTGAGGGTCTACATGAAAGCAAATGATGTGCTTAGAGATGCACTCAAGGATGTGGAGTACATTAGTCTCACTACGGATCTGTGGACAAGCAATCAAACCTCACTACAAGAAATGTGTTAACTAGTGAACTTTTCTTAACGACCCTGAGTTTTTTGGTCATAGATCTATGACCATTTTGAACCAACTGGCCGTAGGCCATTTGGGAGGGTACAAACCCTGAAAAACTATGACCTTTTTGTCAGGAAAGTTATAGTTTTCTTACACCAGTTGGTCATAACATAGTCATCATTGGTCCATGGCCTTAATTATGGGAGACTACTACCAGTTTAAATGGCTGTGGATGCTATTCATGTTAACTTAAGAAAGACTGATGGCCACCTCAACAGGTTGATCTAGGTGTCACGTCCTTGTGTCAAGTTTCACTGACGTGTCTGCATATATGTCATACCCATGTGTCAATTTACTCTTACATGTCATCTCCATATGGAGTTGACCTGTTGACTACCAATTATACTCCTATCCAATGACATGTGAGATCTACTTGCCATGTTGGCTTTGACCTATTGACCAAGACATGTTAGTCATCGTGCTGAACTGAAACGAGCCGACCGAATTTTAATTAGACAAAAAATCAGACCCAGGGGTCGACCTCGTGTCCTCCTGTCCTCCACAAACCGGACTACCAACTGGCCGCTGCTAGCTTCTTGTATAGAGTAGGTTACTAAGCGATCTTAACTTAGTAGAAGCAATCACATCCCAGGAAGCTGTCGTCGGCCCAACGCTCTCTAGCTGGGTTCACCAGGGCAAGTTCGCCTGACCAGGGTATGCTAACTGGGCTACAATAGCTTGGCTGGCCCGTTTGCCTCGCGGGTTCGCCCGGCCGACCACTTCTAGTTTTTTTTAATTCTTTTGTATCTTTTTATTCTTAATTCTAAATTGAGTCAAATAAAATTCGGAGAACTTGTAAAATTTCAGAGAATATTTTTTGGACATTATTGAACACTTTTAATTTCCAGAAAACTATAAGGATATATTTTCATATAAAACCTTAATAGGTAAAAATAGAGATTTTAAATCATGGTTTTGACAATAGGGGTTTGAAATTTAATTTTTCATCTAGGGGCTGAGTCTTGCTAAACTATTAATGGATATTTAAATAAAAATCATATTGTGAGCCAATGATTTTTTTCAAAAAATCATGAGCATTAGATCATGTACATGTAGTTCAAATCGGACCCACTTCCTACCGATTCGGCAGATATTTGTCTTTTTCATGAGGGGTGGACGGAAAGGTTTCAGACGCCCCACTTGGGACATTATCCATGTGAGGTGGTCTAGTATTGTTTAAAAATAGGGTTGTACAATTTTGAATTAGAACTTTGGTGGTTGCTTCACAAAACGCCCCGTTTTTGGCATTCAGAAAATGGAAAATGCATTTTCCGTGTGACGAAAAGGAAAACTTCCTCCTGCAACATTGTTGTTCATCCCAAGATTCACATACATGCACAATATGGGCACCTTATCACAAACTATGCGGCGATTCTGGCTATAACGTTGGTCGTTTGACCTGAAAGCCATGAAACCTCGAACAAGATAGGTCATTTCTATGAAGGTTTTTCCAAAATGCAATCAATATACCAACTCTAGTATTTTTACTTGTAACTATGTCACATAATATGACACCACGCGAAGGATTTACCTTATTTGAACCGGTTTTGAATTTCTTATCCCCGTTTCAAACTTTGGTCAAAATGACGGGCATGAAGGTTCTTACCTAGGGGATGAGCCTCATAAAACTTGCATTGGATCTCTGATAAAACAACATGTTTTGAACCTAAAAATTATTTTTTCAAAAAATCATGAGTATTGGATAATGTACCCGTAGTTCAAATTGAACCCACTTCCTACTAATTCGGCAGATATTTGTTTTTTCGTGAGCGGTGGACAGAAAGGTTTAAGATACCCCACTTGGGGCATTATCCATGTGAGGTGGTATAATATTTTTTTAAAATAGGTTTGTACCATTTTTGGCATTTAGAAAATGAAAAATGCATTTTCCGTGTGGCGAAAAGGAAAACTTCCTCCTGCAACATTGTTGGCCATCCCAAGATGCACATGCATGCACAATATGGACACCTTATCACAAACTATGCCGCGATTCTGGCCATAACATTGGTCGTTTGACCTGAAAGCCATGAAACCACGAACAAGATAGGTCATTTCTGTGAAGGTTTTTTCAAGATGCAATCAATATACCAACTATAGTATTTTTCCTTGTAACTATGTCACATAATATGATAGCATGCGAAGGATTTACCTTGTTTGAACCGTTTTTAAATTTCTTATCCCCGTTTCAAACTTTGGTCAAAAGGGCGGGCACGAAGATTCTTACCTAGGGGATGAGCCTCGCAAAACTTGCATTGGATATCTGATAAATAAACATGTTTTTAACATAAAAATTATTTGCAAAAAATCATGAGTATTAGATAATGTACCTGCAGTTCAAATCGAACCCACTTCCTACCGATTCGACAGACATTTGTCTTTTTCATGAGGGGTGGATGGAAAGGTTTCAGATACCCCACTTGGGACATTATCCATGTGAGATAGTCTAGTATTTTTGAAAAATAGGATTGTACAATTTTGAAGAACTTTGGTGGTTGCTTCACAAAACTCCCTATTTTTGGCATTCAGAAAATGGAAAATGTATTTTCCGTGTGACGAAAAGGAAAACTTCCTCCTGCAACATTGTTGTCCATCCCAAGATGCACATGCATGCACAATATGGGCACCTTATCACAAACTATGCCGCGATTCTGGCCATTTCATTGGTCGTTTGACCTGAAAGTCATGAAACCACAAACAAGATAGGTCATTTCTGTGAAGGTTTTTTCAAGATGCAATCTATATACCAACTCTGGTATTTTTTCTTGTAACTATGTCACATAATATGACAGCACGCGAAGGATTTACTTTGTTTGAACCGTTTTTGAATTTCTTATCCCCGTTTCAAACTTTGGTCAAAACGGCAGGCACGAAGGTTCTTACCTCGGGGATGATCCTCGCAAAACTTGCATTGGATCTATGCTAAAACAACATGTTTTGAACCTAAAAATGTTTTTTGCAAAAAATCATGAGCATTAGATAATGTACCTATAGTTCAAATCGAACCCACTTCCTACCGATTCGGCAGACGTTTGTCTTTTTCGTGAGGGCTGGACAGAAAGGTTTCAGATACCCCACTTGGGAAATCATCCATGTGAGGTGGTCTAGTATTTTTGAAAAATGGGGTGGTAGCATTTTGAATTAGCACTTTGGTGGTTGCTTTACAAAAATGCCCTGTTTTTTGCACTCAGAAAATGGAAAATGCATTTTTTGAGCGACAAAAAGGAAAACTTCCTCCTGTAACATTGTTCGCCATCCCAAGATGCACATGCGAGTATAATATGGGCACATTAGCACAAACTATACCACGATTCTGGCCATAACATTGGTCGTTTGGCCTCAAAGCCATGAAACTTCATACTCGATAGCTCTTTTTGTTAAAACTTTTTTAAGTATTTGAAATATTGCAAGTTTGTTATTTTACCTGGATACTAGATCATATAAAATGATGTAATGCAAAGGTTTTTGATTTTTTATGTACTTACACTGGTTTCAAGACGCAGATAGAGCCAACCAATCACAATAGAGAATCACACTGTCTAGGATCTCCCCACGAAAGTAGTTCTTGGCCCTTCACATGACATCCATCCATCGTTCTCACCCCTCCCAATCCTGATCACTTTTGAATGACCGAAACGCCCTAGTTCCAACAGTCTTGCCCCATAGAAGTGCTGAGGGGGTATTTCTGTAACATCCTCTACCCAAACCCTAGTCCCTCCACACCCCGCGCACCTCGTCCTAGACCCTGCCACCACAACCTCCCTCTCTCGCTCGACAGTCTACAGTCTCCCTCAAAAAATAAACCCTAGTCCTCCGTGCCCCTCGCACCTCGCCCCAGACCCCGCCGCCACCACAACTCCCTCTCTCTGCTCGCCGCTGCCCTTTCTCCCACCGCAGAAGTGCTCTTCGCTACCGCACCTTTGCTCGATCTAGCATCCCTCTCACACCTCACTTCACCAAATCCCCTTCCTACCTGAAACCCTAGCCCCTCGATCGATAGAGGCGGCGACCTCCCTAGGGACCACGACGCCATGGCAAACCTCCACGTGGGTTGAGATCCGGCGGTGTCAAGGTGGTTTTGCTCGCCGGCGCGTGTGGGAATCAGCGCCCGACGCTCTGTCGAGCTCGCCCTATCGTGTAGCTACCGTGGACAAAGGCAACCAGGACGCCACGGCCGTCATCCGCAGTTCCTTCCGGCGGCAACAAGACCACCTTCCTTCACCGCCTACTTCTCCAAGACGTAGGCAAATGATCCCCTTGATGGCTCAAAATATGATGAGCTCGTTGGGAACCCCAAGAGGAAGGTATGATGAGCACATCAGAAAATTTTCCCTCAATTATGAAACCACGGTTATCGAACCAGTAGGAGCAAGGAAACAACCCCAAGGTATTGTTTTCCAACTTGGAATCCTGCACAACACAACCACAGAACTTTGCCCCAACTTACACTAAGGTTGTCAATCTCACCGGTTTTGCTGAAACAAAGGATTAAACATATTGTGTGGAAGATAGTAATTGCTTGCAGAAAGTAAACAGTAAAACAGTAAATAGTAGATGGTAGATTGATTCTAAAGACTAGACCGGGGTCCATAGTTCACTAGAGGTGATTCTCCTTAAGATAGATGACATGTTGGGTGAACAAATTACAATGGGGCAATTGACAGACATCGAGAAAGCATACATACATATAGTAATCATCTTGACTCCTATGAGATTTGATTGGGCATTACAACATTATACATAGACCGTAATCCAAATGCATCTATGACTAATAATCTACCTTCAGGTTATCATCCGAACCCCCTCCAGTATTAAGTTGCAAGCAACAGAAAATTGCATTAAGCAAAGTGTGTAAAGTAAACAATATGATTGCCCTATGGACAAAGGATTGTTGTTTTCTCCCTAGTAGCAATAGCACATCTAGTACCTTAGAGATTTCGGTCACTTCCCTAGATTACTAGAGGCATGAACCCACTATCGAGCATAAATACTCCCTCTTGGAGTTGCTAGCATCTACTTGGACCAGATAGCTACTAACAACGGAAAGCATGCAAGATCACAAAAAACAAAGACATGATAGAATCAATAATCAATCTGAAATAGCATCTCAATATCTATCGGATCCCCGCAAACACAACATGTAATATTACAAATAGATGATCTTGATCATGAACGGAGCTCACAAGATCTAAACATGGTAGCAGAAAGGAGGAGAACCAACCATCTAGCTACTACATGGACTCGTAGTTTAGGGATGAACTACTGACGTATCACACCGGAGGCAGGCATGGTGATGAAGAAGGCCTCCAGGGTGAACTCTCCCCTTTGGCAGGGTGCCGAGAAGAGCTTCGGATCCCTCCCGATCTAGGGATGGAGATGACGGTGGCTACAGACTCTTTCGTGGATTTTTGATCGGGTCCTTAGGGTTTTCGTCCCGAGGGGTCTTTATAGGCGGAAGGGCTAGGTCGGTGGAGCACCAGGGGCCCACACCCCCTGGTGGCGCGCCTCCCAGGCCACACAGCCACCAGGTGTGGCCGCCCTAGTGCGCCACTTCGTCTCCCCTTCGGACTCCGTGTTGCTTCGGTAAAATATTGACTTTGGCTTTTGTCCGGTCCAATTCCGAGAATATTTCTTTACTAGCTTTTCTGAAACCAAAAACAATAGAAAACAGGCAACTAGCACTGTGGCATCTTGTTAACAGGTTAGTTCCAGAAAATGTGTAAAAATACTCCAAAGTGTGGATAAAACATAAGAAAGTAGATATAAAACAAGCATGGCACATCAAAAATTATGGATACATTTATGACGTATCAACATCCCCAAGCTTAACTCCTGCTCGTCCTCGAGTAGGTAAGTGATAAAAAGAAATAATAATTTTTGATGTGACATGCACCATCACAATCTTGATCAAGGTATTTGTAAAACATTGATAGCTGGGATCATAGTACTTTAACATAGACATAAAATTATAGTTCTAACAATAAGACATAGCAACTATGTTATAACATGAAAAGGTACAAACAAAAGATTCATGAATAACAGTGCTTTGAAAGACGTTTGTTTGTTTCACATATAGAAAACATAATGAGAATGGTATTCAGCTTGTCCCTCATAGTGTAGCAAAACATAAATGCATAGGACACCTTCAAAATTCATAAGGGTGACTAGATACAAATAGTTTAAGAACAAGCAATATCAAATTTATGAATCAATCAACAAGTTTTGGGATAATGCACATTAAACTAAGAATGGTCACTATGCTCTCTCAATAGGTGCATAAAGATAGAAGATGGAGACTCAACATAAAAGTAAAAGAAAGGCCCTTCATAGAAGGAAGCAGGGATTCAAGTCTCATAAAGAGCTTCCAAAAATTATGGTACTTATTAGCTTTCAGCTCTCATTGCCCCTATCATAAGCATATTTTAGGTGATTAAGGTTAAAGTGAACAAATATGAGGATATGCTTGACAAGTTATAAGTTGAAAATCTCATGCCCCTTACTTACGAAGACTGAACCTCATGTTACTCAACTTTAGTCACGAGTAAGTTCTTGTCATTGTAAGTACATGTGTATCATAGAGAACCACCAATGGGGTACCCCTTGCCCCATGATACAGGAGCTTTCCCATGTCAAAATGACAAGGCAAGCAGACAATGAGCATCTCAATGATCTTTTTATTTGCTATTTGCATATTTTTATTGAGGATGCTTCACAGATTGCTCACTATGGTTATGCTGCAAATTTCCACCATGATTAGGCATGGCTTAGGCTAGTGGCCTAGGCGTTTCTCTAACACATATACAAACTCCATAAGCTCACAAGTTCCCCTTTTATTTCACACCACCAGGATCCATAAGCAAAAGAACATGATATCAACAAAATAAAGTGCAATGTTGAAAGCGTTCCCCATCGTAACATGGTTCTGCTAATTCACAACTTATAAAGCGCAAGCATATACACAACATAGATGGGCACAATGGTTCAAGTTTATTAAGTGCAAGAAAAGTAAAGTGTGCCATCAAGTTTGTGAGAGCTTTAATCACTAATTTTCACATAACAAGTTTAATTCGGAAGGTAGATAAAAACATGAATATACTTGGAGTAGCAAATGCTAATAGGTAGGTATGGTGTACTCTTCGGAATAACTTGGTTTTATTTGGAGTTGGATGCATGAGTGGAACTCGTACTTGGTACATGTGGAGGCTAGCAAAAGACTGGGAGCGACCAACTAAGAGAGCAATAATGGCCATAATCATGCAAAGCGACAAAGCATTATTAATTAAAGCATAAAGTGATATTACAAGCCGAAAACTAAATGATCATAGAGGCTATGGTGACTTGGTATAGTCTTAACATGGTGTGAGCATGCGCCAAGTCAAACCAAATAAAGCATCAAGGAGAATACCACAATATTATGCTTTTATATGCTAAAAGAACGCATGATTCTCTCAAGCCACATTAAGAAATCTCAATTATTTGTTACAAGTCATGCTATAACAATAATAACTAAGCATAAAACCAAAGAAATATCAAGCATGACATGACAAAGCCTAGGCCATAGTCAAAAACAAGCTCCTTTTATACCACTTATAAGCATGAACTTTCCTACTCTTTTCCAATCCAATCTATTTGAAAACTAATGTATGAATACGGGGGTCCAACCAATTTACTAAAGCAAATTAAGCAAAAGAAAACTAAAAAAACGAACACGCTCTAAGAACAACACAATTGTGCATGAAATAATAAAGTGTTTGGAAGAAAACCTGAGATATTTATTGATGAAGAAGGGGATGCCTTGGGCATCCCCATGCTTTGACGCTTGTACTTCTTGAATATTTCTTGGGGTGACACGGGTGGCATCCCCAAGCTTGAGCTTTTTTCCATACTTCATCTTATCACTTTACTCTTCCTTACACCTAAATTTTTTTCCTTCATACAAAACTTCACACAATCTTTCTTAGCAACATTAGTGTACTCAAGATAATAAGTCTTTAGGTTCAGTTTCTACACAAGTAAAACTTACATTAAAACATAAGCTACTGTATTAATTCTTTTTAAAAAGTTCAAGTGATCAAAGAGAACTCAAAGAGAAAGAGATTAAGAGGCAAATGCAAATAATGGCAGAAATCTGTCAAAACAGACCAGCAGGTAAAACCCGATTTTTTTGAAGACCTTCTGTTGCTCAAATCGAAAAGTGTTGAACTAACAAAAGTTAGATGACAAACTGGGGCAGAAGCAAAAAAATTACAGCTAAATCCGACATCCAGAGATTTTGCACGAATTTTTACAGTGAAGCACAGAAATCTATTTCGAGACAGCAACTTTCCAAAATCTTACTTCTCTGTCATTAGAGGTTATTCTTGGCACAAAACCACACAAAAAGGATAAGGAGAGGTTATTACAGAGGTAATAACTTCCAAGACTCAAGAAAAACTTACTGAATAAATTTTTTGGGTTATCTTCCAATGAGTGCTTTTTTAACGCATTTGAGCTAGGCTCAGTAATTTGAGAAGATGCTCACATAAGAAATATGAATTGAAGCAAAAGAGAGCAGCAAAGAGCAAATATGATACACATTTAAGTCTAACCCACTTCCTATGCATAAGAATCTTGTAAGAAAATAAATCAAAGAAGCACATAGTAACAAGAATGGGTAGATAAAACAAAAGCAACTTTGGAACTTTCAATATAAAGAGAGGTGTTTTAGTAACTGATGGCTCAATGCACGGCGCCCAGAAAAGTGCTTGGTGCGTGGTGTTGATGTAGAGCTCGTTGGGAACCCCAAGAGGAAGGTATGATGAGCACATCAGCAAGTTTCCCTCAGTTATGAAACCAAGGTTTAATCGAACCAGTAGGAGCAAGGAAACACCCCAAAGGTGTTACTAGCTGAGCTTTGGCAGGGCACACTACCGGTGCTAGTAGCAACGTGGAGACCTGCACAACACAACCACAGAACTTTGTCCCCAACTTGCGATGAGGTTGTCAATCTCACCGTGTTTTGCGGAAAACAAAGGATTAAACGTATCGAATGGAAAGAAGTAAAAGTTTACAGAAAGTAAACACAAAGAAGTAAACCGTTTGTAGATTGAATGTAAAATACAAGGACCGGGATCCATAGTTCACTAGAGGTGGCTCTCCTTGAGATAGATAACATGCTGGGTGAACAAATTACAGCGGGGCATTTGACAAACACCGAGAAAGCAGTACATGCATATACTAATCATCTTGAATCCTTTGAGACTTGATTGGGCATTAAAACATAATACATAGACCGCCATCCAACCGCATCTATGACTAATAATCCACCTTCAGGTTATCATCCGAACCCCCTCCAGTATTAAGTTGCAAGCAAAAGATTATTGCTTTATGAACTGCGTGTAAAGTAAACAATATGATTGTTCTATGAACAAAGGATTGTTGTTTTCTCCCTAGTAGCAACAACACATCTAGTACCTTAGAGATTTTTGTCACTTCCCCAGATTACCAGAGGCATGAACCCACTATCGAGCATAAATACTAACTCTTGGAGTTGCTAGCATCTACTTGGCCAAGATAGCTACTAACAACGGAAAGCATGCAAGATCTCAAATAACAAAGACATGATAGAATCAATAATCAATCCGAAATAGCATCTCAATATCCATCGGATCCCCACAAACACAACATGTAGAATTACAAATAGATGATCTTGATCATGAACGGAGCTCACAAGATCTAAACATGAAAGCACAAAGGAGGAGAACCAGCCATCTAGCTACTACATGGATCCGTAGTCCAAGGATGAACTACCCACGCATCACACCGGAGGCTTTCATGGTGCTGAAGAAGGCCTCCAGGGTGAATTCCCCTCTCCAGCAGGGTGCCGACAAGAGCTTCAGATCCCTCCAGATCTAGGGATGGAGATGACGGCGGCTACAGACTCTTTCGTGGATTTTTGATCGGGTACTTATGGTTTACGTCCCGAGGGCATCTTATAGTCGGAAGGGGAGGCCGAGGGGGTGCCTGGGCTGGCCACACCACCCCCTGGCGTGGGCCAGGCCTAGCCACGCAGCCAGGTGGTGTGGCCCCTCTCTGTCTAGTATTCTGGCACTTGATCACTTCCGGAAAAATAGGCACTTTGGCTTTTGTCCCGTCCAATTCCAAGAATATTCATTTTCTAACTTTCCTGGAACCAAAAACAGCAGAAAACAGGCAGCTAACACTGTTGTAACTACCTCGGAACCTACGCTCTAAGTTCAAGCCTGGATGAACCGTAAGTTGTTAAAATAGTACAGCGGGGGCCCAGGGGCCACCCACGTGTAGACCCGTCGGCCGGCCTAACCACTTCCAAGACATCGGGACAAGAGCGAGCGGCGTAGGCAACAGGCGAAGAGATCAACTACATACACAAGTGAGTATGTATGCAAGCTACCATACAACAGTTCTCAGAGCCATTCCATCTAAAAGAAATAGAAATATTGCAACGCCATATGGCAAGATCCAAATATCCTAGAGAGAGATAATAGTTTAGGATAGCTCCTCATACATCAACCATCAGAGTATCAGGCGGAAGCGGAAAACAAGATCCGAGTACGGATAAGAAGCAAATCGGCATAAGATGCCACATAAATAAACACATCCCGCCCACAGATCTCGCGGATCCCCATCCCCGGAATCTCTACACCGAGTGATCGTTGCCAACATCATCTGTCTCCTCCACCTAGTATCCATCTTGCGAATACACACTCGATCAACCTCAGAAAAACCAACTCAAAACCCAACGAGGCATTCACGACAAAGCGATCACAGGATTCAAAAATATTTTAGGGGGCCACCCCATTAAGCTACCCGCAACGAATTTGGTCGGTTCCGAGACGGACCCAAGGTTTGCGTCAATGGCTGTAAATGACTGGGAACCCGAAAGTGTGACTGGGCTTGTCGATACCGCGAAAACACTCCGCATCCAAAACAGTACAGGTGCTCCACGCACAATTTTAAGTAAAACAGTAGAGCATGGCACAAGTACAGGATAGTAACAAAGCCCCAAACTACTTTGTGGCCCCAAGAAATAGAAATGAATCAAGCTCTGGCTCAGGGGGGTCCACGGCCTCCCAGATGTGGATAGTGCGAATAGTCAAGAAACAGCAATCAAGTACTCGGGGTCCTACGGGACACAAGTGAGCATGAAAAACCAAATAGCAGATATTTCTCACCGGTGCCTCTTTCATTAGTTATCCCATTACTACTCAGGTAAATTTGTTTAGGTACCTCGTTATCCATCAGACACTCACATACCCTACACATGCTGTTCTATGACTCGCATGGCTCAAACAACTCCTGTAGTAATGGCTCATGGGATGGAGGAACAAGCTTCGGTGGGGTTTAAAAGTAAAGGCTGTGCAGTACTTGGGATTCAATTTAATGCAATCGCGACTCAATGATGCAAGAATAAGATAGAGGCAATATGTACTATATGTATGCAAGCATGTGGTAGTGCTTGCCTGGCAGCTCAGTTGAAGCGAGAGACGGATCTGGGTAGTACTCCTGGGATTCCTGATATTTCCCCTGCTCGGCGTCTATTCGAAGAAGAACCAAATAAACAAGGGCCAACATAAATAAAGTGCACAAGCATATGGATAAAATACGACAAGAAACAAGCATGCCATGATGAACGATGCACAATTTACAGGGCAATAAAGTAGCATGGCATGGGTGAGGTGTGGGGTACAAGAATAAAGCATTTTATTAAGTTTTTAGTCACATTTTAACCCCAAATAAGTTGCTGTATACTGTTATATTTATATGATGCATTCTGCAATTCAGAACATGGAATGCATAAACAGAACGGGCTCGTCGAGCTGATCGTTTTAGACATATTATTCGTCGAATTTGGAGTTGTAGAATTAAAGTTATTAATTAATTAAGAAAAGGCATTTTTATTGCCATTTAATTATCTCGAAAATTTAAAGTGGTCAAACATTATTTTGATAGCATATTTGAAATCCTCACATTTTTCTGATTCAAAAACATATATTATTTGTCAAATTTGGAATTACAAATTAAAAGTTATTAAAAACTGGATTTATAATCATATTAAACATTTTCTGAAATTATTTTTATTAAACAGAAAAAGAACAAACACTTTTTATACTCAGAGGGATTTAGCCCGAGCCACAGACAGGTGGGCCGTGGTGCTGTGTGGACTGTAGAGAGGCTTACAGGTGGGATCGGTCTGGGACTGGAAACAAAAGAAAAAAAGGGCCTGCCGAGGGGATCGAATCTGGGACCTCGGGCATTGTGGCTAGGTCGAACCGGCTGACCATCTAGGTGCAGTCGATCTGGTGTTTTAACTCGACGCACACGCTTGATAACCAAACTCGGAAAGAGAGGAGGGACTAACGAACGAAACCTTGCGTCGCTCACTGACAAACCACGAGACAAGTCAAACTTTCGGGGCTGATATCTACTAGCTCGCTGAACGAAAACTATCATATGAGTACTCAAAACGACGGGGAGAAAAAGATCTACGCCCTGGAATGAGCGGTTCATGCTGGGGTGGACTGTGCCGGTAGCAGTTTCGTGAAGAAGACAACCAACATGAACACACAGATCTATTCGGACAACCATCTTGCGAACAAGATTCCCAGGGCTGTACTGGATGGTTTTGAACGTGCTCTAGCTCGTTTTGAAGAGGGTAATGGGATCTACAACTTTTGTTCAGGGGGCATCTGCATACAAGTAACACAGAGGCTTCTAGAACTCG
This sequence comes from Avena eriantha, assembly GCA_910589775.1. Classification (NCBI taxonomy): domain Eukaryota; kingdom Viridiplantae; phylum Streptophyta; class Magnoliopsida; order Poales; family Poaceae; genus Avena; species Avena eriantha. The sequence goes on along the minus strand of OU342742.1, from coordinate 154,963,194 downwards.
ATGAACAGAGACAAACAACGACGACGCTGAACGGCTCTAGCGACAGAACATCGTCGGCTGCGCCCACAGGATGCTCGGCGAAAAGATTGGCGATGTTAGGCGTTTAGGAAACGAGGGACCTTGTCAAGTAGCTCAGGATTCTCACCAGGAGCTCGTCGGTGTGGTCTCTGGAGCTTGTGAAGGCGGTGATCGACGGTGACACTCGTGTCCATGGGGCTTCCAGTCCTCACGGGCATGGCGCTGGCATGGTGTCTACGGCAGGGTTCCGGTGTGGTTGGCGGTTCTAGGGTTTGGAGAGGAAGCAGGGCAGGCTCCTGGACGCCTAGATCCTCCTTGGCATAGCTGCAACCACCTCCTCTCGAAGCTTGGCCGAACTAGGGTTTGAGATGGACATGGAGTTGTCCATGGCCATGGTGGTTGAGGAGAGTAGATAGGGGAGGAAGGAGAGGATGAAGATGATCCCAGATCGAGATCTGAGAGATGGGGTGGTTGGGGTAGAGAGGGGAGGGAGGAGCACATGGGTTTGGTGTGTAAAAGAGGGCATCGGTGAGGCTTTCTTCTCTCTTTTTCTCTTCTTGTCTTGAAGCTAAAGAAGTAAGAGAGAGGAACCAGAGGGGGTGAGGCGTGGTGGTGATGGGCTGTGGCATGCAACTCTACTAGAGCATTCATGTGTAGCTAGGTTTCTTTTAGTTGGTTTTATTTTAATAAAAGAAGCATTGCAAAGTTTGATTCTTACCAAGCCACAATTTGTGTTACAAATTTTGGAAAGAAACAAACAAAAGAATGAGAGGGAGGGAATAATCCACTTGTGAGCATGGAGATGCCCACGTGATTTAAATCCACCCAAAATCAAATATCCTCAAACAAACTCACATGAATGGGTAAGGGAGAAGGGATGGTGATGTTGCATGGGGCATGCATGAATGTGAATAGCCACTTCTATTAGTTGTAAAAACAACTATAGTACATATGGGAACTTATTACATGCATGCACATCACTATTTGAATAAATTCCAACCCACTAGATACAAGCTTGATGAATATATGGGAGTGGTAGAATCAAGCATAATTGAATATAATAGGCCATGCTAGTGTATATGTCCCACTAAAAGATCATTTGGCCACAATTATATTTAAACAAGCTCAATTAGCCAAAACAACCATATGGAAGGTAAAAGGAAGATTCTACTCACATGGCATTCAAAGGTGGCCATGAGGCTCCACATAATTAATATTGTCAAAACAACATACATCATATATGGAACATGTATACATAGAATGGATCCACACCAACACATATGAGCTATATTTAAATAGCAAAAGAAAAGCAATGGCTCATATATGACTAGGGTGGTGGAATTTAGATGAAGCCAAAGAAGAGAAATGCCCCCAACTCAACTTGGGCATCAAGCATTTATCAAGAACCAAATACAATGTATCAAGAGGCAACTACAATTAATAATGCATATGAGATAAGAACCAAATGAAAAGGGTTTTATATGATGCTCAAATGCAAGGTGGCATGATGACATGAGCATGATAAAATGATGATGCAATCTAAACATGTAGGAAGGTAGCATTATATAGACTAGGCTAGTAGCATTGCAATTGTTAGACAATTGGGATGCTACAACTCTCCCCCACTAAACAAGAATCTCGCCCCGAGATTCCTAGGAAAAAGAGAACAACACAAGAAGAGGCGGGTGTTCGGAACGAAGGTGATCCTTGCGTTCCCAAGATGATGAACAACGGAATGGTGCGACCACTACACCTTGCAAAACTTGCTAGACTTGTTGCGAGTCTTGCGTTTTGCTTGAGACACAAAGGGTTAGAAGAATTGAAGGATTGTCGTGAGACAAGAAGGATAGGATGAACATAGCTCTAGTTTTCTCGAGAAACATGATAAAAGAATAGAACCACTTGTGAAAGAAATAGAAAGGACGATGTATCATGGATAAAGAAAAGACACACCGATAGGATTAAAGATCGGAAGCTGCAAGTGATGATGATTCTTGCCCTTGCCGGACGAAAAGAGCGACTTTGGAGAAGTTATCAACCACTATGAAAATAGCACTGTACCTTCCCTCAGATTTGAGAAAGGAAGTTCGGAAACAATATCGCCTTCAAACATAGAGTTCCTTGATATCAACGGAAAGATTGAGTTAGCCATTGTCGGATTAGATTCTTCTTGCGCCGATAAGAACCAAAGGATCACGCAATTGAGGTGCGCGGATATAACTTCAAGAGAAAGAGGGGAATGCTAGATTATGGTAGAATCCTTAGAAGAATTGGAATGTGGAATAGATTTGCGATTAATGGCATCAACCATAATTGGCTTTACCACAGAAAAAGAATTGATGAAACAAAGAGAGAGATAGTTTCCTTCCATCTTGTTTGGGAATGTCGAGCACCGGTAGAAAGACGAGGACAGAAAAGAGTTTGCGTTTGTTCCCACCAGATAATTAAAGATTTTGCTCCGTGTAGAAAGGGCGAGATCACCAACAAGAGATTATTGATTACTTTCTTCGAGAGAGCACTCCAGAAAACAAGGACGGAAGTAAAAGTATCGAGGGACAAAGGCCACTTCCAACTTCCGTGGAATGAGTGAAATTGCATTAATCCACCAATTCAATATACAAAGTGAATGATAAGAGTAGTGGTATGGTAGCTACTCCATCCCGCACTCAAGGCATTACTCCACACATGAATAAGAAAACCATGCAACCCAACTACCGAAACAGACTGAAGGTCTTGACAAAGAGAATCTCATGAAGCTCCGTAAGAAAACAAGGATTTGATGTAACGATTCGCCGAATTCAGGGTAGATGATGATGTTGTTGTCATGTCGGAAGATCCAAACCACCGGTAAAGATATGAAGAAAGATCACAGAGACAACTGCAATATTCAACAGATAAAGAAAAAGATAGCACCAACTTAAACAGAAGGATTACAAAAGATCTGAAAAGTGTTCATGGCCTCTGGTAGATTGAGAATAGACGATAGAACGAGAGGGTTTCAAAGGTTACTTGACGAGACATAGGTGAAAAAAACTCCATGTTCTTCTAGAAATGATTGAGCGAGATTTAGCAGTCTTGAGGAACTTCGGCGAAACTATGATGATAACTTGCCAACAAGGAAAAATTCCGGGTTGGTTGAAGATGGAGGATGGAATTAACAATGGGCTTGCTGATTCCCGAATTGAAGCGATGTATTTAGCAGAAAGACGTGGTCGAGATAGGTGACTTCAAGAAGCCAGAATTTACACTTTGAGAACTTTGCACACAGGCAGTGTTCACAAAGCTTGAGAGAAGGAGACACAATTGATCTTCCATGTCCTTCCATTGATATAGAATAGGCAAGCATATTATCAACATATACCACCATGGATTAACAAGATATTCCCAGAATACCAAGTTCAAGAGGCAAGAGAAACGAACAAATGCTCGAAACACTTCCTGAGCTCAACGCTCTTTGAGAGATCAATATTAAGAGCACGGGTTCGTGTTGAAAGAGATGCACTGGCAGAATAGACTATCTGGTCCTTCGGAAGAGAACAAGAAATGCCACTTGGTTCACATTATCGATTGGGTCGCCGGTTACAAAGATAAAGAGATCTTGGATAAAGGAACGATGATAGCTCATACCTTAAGAAAAGCTATCAGAGGCGAAAAGATGCAATTCCCTCGTATCAATGAGAATTTTGCAGATATGGAGTTCCAAAAGATGTGAAGCATGATAAAATGATGATAGACCACCGTAGTGCCTTGAGAAAACTCCGATTGCCAAAGATACTTGAATATGCATAGATATGATCACGGTGTAACTCGAATCACAGGAGATAACCGCCACCATTTGGAGGATTGTGTCGATAGCATTGACCATACTCCACTCATGATAAGTGTCATATAGCTTTGCCAAGAACCAAATTACGATCGCAAGCATCGGATCGACACATGTTATGTATTTAGCCCAGAAGAATTGATGATGAAGTAAAACTCCAGGATTAAGCGCCGGTGACAAAAGGATGAGTTAGCATGGACATGCCGATAAAAGGAAGATAGATAATGTTTCACACACGACTGAAGAGGAGTGTGGAAACACAAATGTATCAAAGAAAAATTTCCACATTTTTCGGCATTAAAATACCAATAAATGCGCAAAACCACTTATCATATAGGGATTAGCAACTCCACATTATGTGATAGCATGCTGTAAGGAAGAACACCCTTAACAAGATGGCACCGGTTAACAAGGAGTCGGGTAGAACGCGTCGGTTTACAAAATCCTGCCGGTATGGAATGTACCAACAGTTGATAGCCAAAGAAGGATTGCGAGAACAAGGTTGGATGCAACAGATAGACAAGGAGATACACACTCACACACACTTTCTATGGTACTACGGAAACCCAAAACATGTGAATCCTAGTTTGAATTTTTAGAAGAGGATTGAAAACGTTACACTTCCTTACTAGAAAAGGGTGGGTGGGTGGGTAAGAAGAAAAGTGGAAGCAGTCCTACTCTCACGTTTTTGTTTTTCCCTAGTATACATAGCTACCAAAAATATTTGCTAGACTGACAACGACCATTTGGCTGAGACCCTGAAGGGCGGGATGGCTCTGATACCAATTGTAACTACCTCGGACCCTACGCTCTAAGTTCAAGCCTGGATGAACCGTAAGGGGTTAAAATAGTACATCGGGGGCCTAGGGGCCACCCAAGTGTAGACCCGTCGGCCGTCCTAACCACTTCCAAGACATCGGGACAAGAGCGAGCGGCGTAGGCAACAGGCGAAGAGATCAACTACATACACAAGTGAGTATGTATGCAAGCTACCATACAACAGTTCTCAGAGCCATTCCATCTAAAAGAAATAGAAATATTGCAACGCCATATGGCAAGATCCAAATATCCTAGAGAGAGATAATAGTTTAGGATAGCTCCTCATACATCAACCATCAGAGTATCAGGCGGAAGCGGAAAACAAGATCAGAGTACGGATAAGAAGCAAATCGGCATAAGATGCCACATAAATAAACACATCCCGCCCACAGATCTCGCGGATCCCCATCCCCGGAATCTCTACACCGAGTGATCGTTGCCAACATCATCTGTCTCCTCCACCCAGTATCCATCTTGCGAATACACCTGTTCATCTGAATCAAACAATTTATCGTGTGAGACCCTAGGGGTACTCAGCAAGTCTTAATGCCTCTAAAGGGGACATAAACCTGGGGTGACGCAATTGCAGCAAAAGATAATAACTAACAAGTCTATAGATACTCGCTAACCATCCGCCTAACCAATGATAGACGGATGTCCGTTAAATAGTAACAACAGTTATAACAGTATAAAGTAACAGATCCATCCTCCTTCTCGCTTACCAACGAGAAAGCGGACGAACAACCCCTCCGTTGGCAGTTTTATTAACCATTCCACGAGTTTTGCACTATTTACTAGTCAGGTACTTAGTCAAATTAAAAGCGGTACTTTAGTTATACTTGTCTATGATCGAGAAACTGTGCTCCAAGTCGTCCATAACCGCGGACACGGCTTTCAGAAAGATTTACCCTGCACGGGTGCACAAATAGCAACACACACTCGATCAACCTCGGAAAAACCAACTCAAAACCCAACGAGGCATTCACGACAAAGCGATCACAGGATTCAGAAATATTTCAGGGGGCCACCCCATTAAGCTACCCGCAACGAAGTTGGCCGGTTCCGAGACGGACCCAAGGTTTGCGTCAATGGCTGTAAACGACTGGGAACCCGAAAGTGTGACTGGGCTTGTCGATACCGCGAAAACACTCCGCATCCAAAATAGTACAGGTGCTCCACGCACAATTTTAAGTAAAACAGCAGAGCATGGCATAAGTACAGGGTAGTAACAAAGCCCCAAACTACTTTGTGGCCCCAAGAAATAGAAATGAATCAAGCTCTGGCTCAGGGGGTCCACGGCCTCCCAGATGTGGATAGTGCGAATAGTCAAGGAACAGGATCAAGTACTCGGGGTCCTACGGGACACAAGTGAGCATGAAAAATCAAATAGCAGATATTTCTCACCGGTGCCTCTTTCATTAGTTATCCCATTACTACTCAGGTAAAGTTGTTTAGGTACCTCGTTATCCATCAGACACTCACATACCCTACACATGCTGTTCTACGACTCGCATGGCTCAAACAACTCATGTAGTAATGGCTCATGGGATGGAGGAACAAGCTTCGGTGGGGTTTAAAAGTAAAGGCTATACAGTACTTGGGATTCAATTTAATGCAATCGCGACTCAATGATGCAAGAATAAGATAGAGGCAATAGGTACTATATGTATGCAAGCATGTGGTAGTGCTTGCCTGGCAGCTCAGTTGAAGCGAGAGACGGATCTGGGTAGTACTCCTGGGATTCCTGATATTTCCCCTGCTCGACCAACATAAATAAAGTGCACAAGCATATGGATAAAATGCGACAAGAAACAAGCATGCCATGATGAACGATGCACAATTTACAGGGCAATAAAGTAGCATGGCATGGGTGAGGTGTGGGGTACAAGAATAAAGCATTTTATTAAGTTTTTAGTCACATTTAAACCCCAAATAAGTTGCTATATACTGTTATATTTATATGATGCATGCTGCAATTCAGAACATGGAATGCATAAACAGAACGGGCTCATCGAGCTGATCGTTTTAGACATATTATTCGTCGAATTTGGAGTTGTAGAATTAAAGTTATTAATTAATTAAGAAAAGGCATTTTTATTGCCATTTAATTATCTCGAAAATTTAAAGTGGTCAAACATTATTTTGAATAGCATATTTGAAATCCTCACATTTTTCAGATTCAAAAACATATATTATTTGTCAAATTTGGAATTACAAATTCAAAGTTATTAAAAACTGGATTTATAATCATATTAAACATTTTCTGAAATCATTTTTATTAAACAGAAAAAGAACAAACACTTTTTATACTCAGAGGGATTTAGCCCGAGCCACAGACAGGAGGGCCATGGTGCTGTGTGGACTGTAGAGAGGCTTACAGGTGGGATCGGTCTGGGACTGGAAAAAAAAGAAAAAAAAGGGTCGGCCGAGGGGATCAAACCTGGGACCTCAGGCATTGTGGCTAGGTCGCACCGGCTGACCATCTAGGTGCAGTCGATCTGGTTTTTTAACTCGACGCACACGCTTGATAACCAAACTCGGAAAGAGAGGAGGGATTGACGAACAAAACCTTGCATCGCTCACTCACGAACCACGAGACAAGTCGAACTTTCGGGGCTGATATCTACTAGCTCGCTGAACGAAAACTATCATATGAGTACTCAAAACGACGGGGAGAAAAATATCTACGCCGTGGCGTGAGCGGTTCGTGCTGGGGTGGACTGTGCCGATAGCAGTTTTGTGAAGAACACAACCAACATGAACACACAGATCTATTCGGACAACCATCTTGCGAACAAGATTCCCAGGGCTGTACTGGATGGTTTTGCACGTGCTCTAGCTCGTTTTGAAGAGGGTACTGGGATCTACAACTTTTGTTCAGGGGGCATCTGCATACGAGTAACATAGAGGCTTCTAAAACTCGATGAACAGAGACAAACAACAACGACGCTGAACGGATCTAGCGACAGAACATCGTCGGCTGCGCCCGCAGGATGCTCGGCGTAAAGATTGGCGACGTTAGGCGTTTAGGAAACAAGGGACCTTGTCAAGTAGCTCAGGATTCTAACCAGGAGCTCTTCGGTGCGGTCGCTGGAGCTTGTGAAGGCGGTGATCGACGGTGACACTCGTGTCCATGGAGCTTCCAGTCCTCACGGGCATGGCGCTGGCATGATGTCTACGGCAGGGTCGGTGTGGTTGGCGGTTCTAGGGTTTGGAGAGGAAGCAGGGCAGGCTCCTGGATGCCTAGATCCTCCTTGGCACAGCTGCAACCGCCTCCTCTCGAAGCTTGGCCGAACTAGGGTTTGAGATGGACATGGAGTTGTCCATGGCCATGGTGGTTGAGGAGAGTAGATAGGGGAGGAAGGAGAGGATGAAGATGATCCCAGATCGAGATTTGAGAGATGGGGTGGTTGGGGTAGAGAGGGGAGGGAGGAGCACATGGGTTTGGTGTGTAAAAGAGGGCATCGGTGAGGCTTTCTTCTCTCCTTTTCTCTTCTTGTCTTGAAGCTAAAGAAGTAAGAGAGAGGAACCAGAGGGGGTGAGGCGTGGTGGTGATGGGCTGTGGCATGCAACTCTACACTAGAGCATTCATGTGTAGCTAGGTTTCTTTTAGTTGGTTTTATTTTAATAAAAGAAGCATTGCAAAGTTTGATTCTAACCAAGCCACAATTTGTGTTACAAATTTTGGAAAGAAACAAACAAAAGAATGAGAGGGAGGGAATAATCCACTTGTTAGCATGGAGATGCCCACGTGATTTAAATCCACCAAAAATCAAATATCCTCAAACAAACTCACATGAATGGGTAAGGGAGAAGGGATGGTGATGTTGCATGGGGCATGCATGAAGTGAATAGCCACTTCTATTAGTTGTAAAAACAACTATAGTACATATGGGAACTTATTACATGCATGCACATCACTATTTGAATAAATTCCAACCCACTAGATACAAGCTTGATGAATATATGGGAATGGTAGAATCAAGCATAATTGAATATAATAGGCCATGCTAGTGTATATGTCCCACTAAAAGATCATTTGGCCACAATTATATTTAAACAAGCTCAATTAGCCAAAACAACCATATGGAAGGTAAAAGGAAGATTCTACTCACATGGCATTCAAAGGTGGCCATGAGGCTCCACATAATTAATATTGTGAAAACAACATACACCATATATGGAACATGTATACATAGAATGGATCCACACCAACACATATGAGCTATATTTAAATAGCAAAAGAAAAGCAATGGCTCATATATGACTAGGGTGGTGGAATTTAGATGAAGCCAAAGAAGAGAAATGCCCCCAACTCAACTTGGGCATCAAGCATTTATCAAGAACCAAATACAATGTATCAAGAGGCAACTACAATTAATAATGCATATGAGATAAGAACCAAATGAAAAGGGTTTTATATGATGCTCAAATGCAAGGTGGCATGATGACATGAGCATGATAAAATGATGATGCAATCTAAACATGTAGGAAGGTAGCATTATATAGACTAGGCTAGTAGCATTGCAATTGTTAGACAATTGGGATGCTAAAACTGTGGCTCTCATTGCCCCTATCATAAGCATCTTGAAGTGGTTAAGGTTAAAGTGGCACAACTAAGAGGATATGCTTGACAAGTTATAAACCGAAATCTCATGCCCCTTACTTACGAAGGTTGATCCTCATGCTACTCAATTTCAGTCACGAGTAAGCTCTTGTCATTATAAGTACATGTGTATCATTAAGAACCACCAACGGGGTACCCCTTGCACATGATACGGGAGCTTTCCCATAATCAAAATGACAAGGCAAGCAGACAATGAGCATCTCAGCGATCTTTTTATTTGCTATTTGCATAGGTTTTTATTGAGGATGCTTCATAGAGTGCTCATTATGGTGATGCTGCAAGTGTCCACCATGATTAGGCATGGCTTAGGCTAGCGGCCCAGGCATTTCTCTAACACACATACAAACTCCATGATCATACAAGTTCCACTTTTATTTCACACCGCCGGCATCCGTAAGCAAAAGAACATGATATCAATGGGGTACAAAGTACAAGTGCAATGTTGAAAGCGTTCCCCATGGAACATGGTTCTGCTAATTTCCAATTATAAAGCGCGAGCATATACGCAACAAAGAAGGACCCAATGGTTCAAGTCTATTAGAGGCAAGTAAAGTAAAGTGTGCCATCAAGTTCGTGAGAGCTTTAATCACTAGTTTTCTCAAAACAAGTTTAATTTGGAAGGTAAACAAAAGTATGAATATACTTGGAATAGCATGAGCTAGTAGGTAGGTATGGTGGACTCTTTGGAATAACTTGGTTTAGGGAGTTGGATGCATGAGTGGAACTCATACTTTGTTGTGGAGGCTAGCAAAATACTAGGAGCGACAAACTAAGAGAGCAATAATGGCCATAATCATGCAGAGCGACAAAACATCATTGATCAAAGCATAAAGTGATACTACAAGTTGAAAACTAAAGCATCATAAAGTCTATGGTGACTTGAGATAGTCATAACATGTTGTGAGTATGTGCCAAGTCAACCCAAATAAAGCATCAAAGGAGAATACCACTATACAATGCTTTAATATGCTAAAACAATGCATGATTCATCCAAGGCACATTAAGCAATCTCAATTGTTTATAACAAGTCATGCTACAGCAAAGAATACTAAGCATAAAGCCAAAACAATATCAAGCATGGCATGACAAAGCATAGGCCACAGTCAAAAACCAGCTCTTTTTACCACATAAGCATGAACTTTCCTACTCTTTTCCAAACCAAACCAAACTATTTGCAAACCAATGTATGAAAGAGGGGGTCCAACCAATTTATTCAGAAAACTAAGCAAACCAAAGCAAACGAAAACCAAAACGAAAACGAAAAAGAAGACGCTCCAAGAAAAACACAACTGTGCATGAAACAATAAAAATGAAGCGTTTGGAAGAAACCTAGGGTTTTTATTGATGAAGAAGGGGATGCCTTGGGCATCCCCAAGCTTTGACGCTTGTACTTCTTGGATATTTCTTGGGGTGACACGTGTGGCATCCCCAAGCTTGAGCTTTAGTCCATCCTTCATCTCATTACTCATTCCTTCCATACACCTGAAATTTTTCCTTCATACAAAATTTCACACAATCTTTATTAGCAACATTAGTGCACTTAAGATAAATAAGTCTTAAGGTTCAGTTCTAACACCAAATAAACTTACATTAGAACACTAGCTACTGTAGCAATTCCCTCAAAAAGCTCAATTCCCCAAAAGAACTCAAGAAGGAACCAACAAGAAGCAAATGCAGAAAATGGCAGAAATCTAAAACAGACCAGCAGGTAAAGACGAATTTTTTCGAAGACCTTCTGTTGCTCAAATCAAAAAGTGTTGAACTAAAGAAAGTTAGATAACAACCTGGGGCAGAATCACAAAACATGATAGCTCAATCCGACATACATAGCTCTCTCACGATTTTCTACGGTGAAGCACAGAAATCTGTTTCGTGACAACAACTTTCCCAATCATTACTTCTCACTCATTAGAGGTTACTCTTGGCACAAAAATCAAATAAAAAGGATAAGGAGAGGTTATTATAGAGGTAATAACTTACAAGACTCATCTAAAACTTTTGGGTTATCTCCCAATAAGTACTTTTCTTTAACGCCTTTAAGTTAGGCATAAGAAGCAAAGAAAGAATCAAGTGTTCTCAAATGAAGAAGCATTAAGACCAAATTTTGTTTTCATAGGAGAAGCAAAACAAATCTTTTCTCTCTTTTTAGGGAAGTGTTCTATACCTTTCTTGAGTGGGAGTTGATATTTAATGGTGCCTTCTTTCATATCAATGATGGCACCAACAGTTCTAAGAAAAGGTCTTCCCAAAGTAATAGGACAAGAAGCATTGTATTCAACATCCAAAACATAGAAATCAATGGGGACATAGGAATTGTTAACCATAACAAGAACATCATTAAGACTCCCCATGAGTTTCTTTTTAACATTATCATCAAGTGGGACATTCAAATAGCAATCTTCAAGAGGAGGCAAATCAAGCATATCATAAATCCTTCTAGGCATAATAGAAACACTACTATCAAGATCACACAAAGCTTTGAAATCAAAGTCATTCACTTTCATATTAATGATGGGTTCCCAACCATCCTCTTGTTTTATAGGAATAGAAGCTTTATGTTTCATCTTTTCTTCTTTAATCTTTATGAGAGCATCAGTAATGTGTTTTGTAAAGGCCATGTTCATAGCACTAGCATTAGGACTTCTAGCAAGCTTTTGTAGGAACTTAATAACTTCAGAGATATTGCAACCATCAAGATCAAAATCAAATTTATCACCTAAGGTAGTAGAACTATTAGTAGCCTCAACACTAGTGGTGGTAATAGTAGAAACACTAATATTTCTAGCAATTTCATCTTCTCTTCCCCACTTAGCATGTAATTCAGCTAATAGTCTAACATTTTCATAAATTCTTACTTGTATAGCATTAGTAGCTACAAAGGGGTTGTCATTAGTTTCAGGTTTAGCGGCCATTTTATTCAAAGAAGTTTGAGCTTCAGCTAAAGATGCTATATTTCTTTCAGCATTAGAGAGTTTTTCCTCAATAGTTTTATTGAAAGCAGTTTGCTTACTAATAAACTCTTTAAGTATAACTTCAAGTTCAGAGGGAGCACTCTTATTATTGTTGTAAGAATTTCCATAAGCATTACCATTGTTGGGAGGATATGGCTTATAATTGTTGTTACCAAAATTACTCCTATAAGCATTATTACCATAAGCATTGTTGCCAAAATTGTTATTTCTTATGAAGTTCACATCAACTTGCTTTTCTTGAGCAACCAAAGAGGCTAAAGGAACATTATTTGGATCAATATGGGCTTTCCCATTAACAAGCATAGACATAATAATATCAATCTTATCACTCAAGGAGGAGGTTTCCTCAACAGAATTTACCTTCTTACCTTGTGGAGCTCTCTCAATATGCCATTCAGAATAATTAACCATCATATTGTCCAAAAGTTTTGTTGCAGCACCCAAAGTGATGGTCATAAAGGTACCTCCAGCAGTAGAATCCAATAGGTTCCTTGAAGAATAGTTCAATCCTGCATAAAAAAGTTTGGATGATCATCCAAGCAGTCAGTCCATGAGTGGGACAATTCTTTACCAAAGATTTCATTCTTTCCCAAGCTTGAGCAACATGCTCATTATCAAGTTGTTTAAACATCATTATTTCACTTCTCATGGATATAATCTTAGCAGGAGGATAGTATTTTCCAATAAAAGCATCTTTGCATTTAGTCCAAGAATCAATACTATTCCTAGTTAAGGAATTCAACCATTCTTTAGCTTTTCCTCTCAAAGAGAAAGGAAACAATTTCAGTTTAATAATATCACCATCTATATCCCTATTCTTTTGCATCTCACAAAGTTCAACAAAGTTATTTAGATGGGAAGCAGCATCTTCATTACCAATACCAGAAAATTGTTCTCTCATAACAAGATTGAGCAAAGCAGGTTTTATCTCAAAGAAAGTATTTTCAGCCACAGGTGGAGCAATAGGTGTGCTCATAAAATCATTGTTGTTGGTGCTAGTGAAGTCACACAACTTAGTGTTTTCAAGAGTAGTCATTTTTTTTTGGGTTTTCAAATAAGAAAGCAAAATAGTAAAACTAATTTTTTTGTGTTTTTTGAAGAACAAAACAAGCAAAAAAAACTAAGCAAAAAAAAACAACAAAGTAAAGAGATTGGTTATGAGGGACTCCCCTTGTGAAGATGCCCTTGACTCCCCGGCAACGGCGCCAGAAAATTGCTTGATGGCTCAATGCACGGCACCCAGAAAAGTGCTTGGTGCGTGGTGTTGATGTAGAGCTCGTTGGGAACCCCAAGAGGAAGGTATGATGAGCACAGCAGCAAGTTTCCCTCAGTTATGAAACCAAGGTTTAATCGAACCAGTAGGAGCAAGGAAACACCCCAAAGGTGTTCCTAGATAAGCTTTGGCAGGGCGCACTACCGGTGCTAGTAGCAACGTGGAGACTCGCACAACACAACCACAAAACTTTGTCCCCAACTTGTGATGAGGTTGTCAATCTCACCGTGTTTTGCGGAAAACAAAGGATTAAATGTATCGAATGGAAAGAAGTAAAAGTTTGCAGAAAGTAAACACAAAGAAGTAAACAGTTTGTAGATTGAATGTAAAAGACAAGGACCGGGATCCATAGTTCACTAGAGGTGGCTCTCCTTAAGATAGATAACATGCTGGGTGAACAAATTACAGCGGGGCAATTGACAAACACCGAGAAAGCAGTACATGCATATACTAATCATCTTGACTCCTTTGAGACTTGATTGGGCATTACAACATAATACATAGACCGCCATCCAACTGCATCTATGACTAATAATTCACCTTCAGGTTATCATCCGAACCCCCTCGAGTATTAAGTTGCAAGCAACAGATTATTGCTTTACGAACTGCGTGTAAAGTAAACAATATGATTGTTCTATGAACAAAGGATTGTTGTTTTCTCCCTAGTAGCAACATCACATCTAGTACCTTAGAGATTTCTGTCACTTCCCCAGATTACCAGAGGCATGAACCCACTATCGAGCATAAATACTAACTCTTGGAGTTGCTAGCATCTACTTGGCCAAGATAGCTACTAACAACGGAAAGCATGCAAGATCTCAAATAACAAAGACATGATAGAATCAATAATCAATCTGAAATAGCATCTCAATATCCATCGAATCCCCGCAAACACAACATGTAGAATTACAAATAGATGATCTTGATCATGAACGGATCTTACAAGATCTAAACATGAAAGCACAAAGGAGGAGAACCAGCCATCTAGCTACTACATGGATCCGTAGTCCAAGGATGAACTACTCACGCATCACACCGGAGGCTTGCATGGTGATGAAGAAGGTCTCCAGCGTGAATTCCCCTCTCCGGCAGGGTGCCGAGAAGAGCTTCAGATCCCTCCCGATCTAGGGATGGATATGACGGCGGCTATAGACTCTTTTGTGGATTTTTGATCGGTTACTTAGGGTTTATGTCCCGAGGGCATCTTATAGTCGGAAGGGGAGACCGAGGGGGTGTCTGGGCTGGCTACACCACCCCCTGGCGCGGGCGAGGCCTGGCCGCGTGGCCAGGTGGTGTGGCCGCCCTCTGGCCCCTCTCCGTCTCGTATTCTGGCACTTGATCACTTCCGAAAAAATAGACACTTTGGCTTTTGTCCCGTCCAATTCCGAGAATATTCATTTTCTGACTTTCCTAGAACCAAAAACAGCAGAAAACAGGCAGCTGGCACTGTGGCTCTTGTTAATAGGTTAGTCCAAGAAATCATATGAAAAGTACTCCAAAGTTGGAACAAAACACAAGAAAGTAGATAAAACCAAGCATGGAACATCAAAAATTATAGATACATTTGCAATGTATCAGTAACATGAGAATTCCAACAACCATATTGTCCGCTCTCATAATTTTTATCAGTAGCATCATGAACAAACTCAACAATATAAATATCACATTCATCCTCCTTTGGTAAGCATGGAGGGCTATCAAATAAGGTATTAGTTAAAGAGTTACTCTTGTTGGGAGGTAGACATGGGAAGCTGCTCCATTCTTCCTCCTCTTTTTCATCCAATGAGCTTCCAGTTTCAGCAATTTCTTCTTCCATAGGCTCCTACAAGGCATTAATCTCTTCTATTGGTGGAGAGCATCCATTAAGATATTAAAGAATATAGCCATTTTCTTCCTTGTAATTATCAAAGCAAAATTTAAGTATATTATAAACCTTATATTTATAAGGTGCATCCTCAGTATTTTCAAGCAAATAAGCAAGTTCGAATGCACCCTTCCAAGCAATAAATTCTTCAATTTGTTCCACATCATAAAAGTCATAATTTCCCTTAACATAAGAAGATACGGTAACATCATCATTATACTCACATTGAAAAGGGAGGTGTTTATACCTCCTACAGCAACAAGATTTATCAAAGCAATAAGTAACATTATAAGTAGAGCACACGTTTCTAGCAATGGTGTACAATTTATCAATTTGTTCCCATAAGTGTTTCCCTTTTTGTGACAAGTGGTGTTCCTTATAATAATATTTTTGTTCTTCCATGAACCCACCTTGCCAATAAGATCTAGTTTCAAAGAAACCAACCATTAATAGAAAGCATGATAAAGCAAGACAATAACAGACCAATGAAAATAACAACTATAGTAGGAACTAAATTTTTTGTATTTTTGATAAAAAGAAACAAGCAAACAAAGCAAAATTAACTAAGCAAAAAAACAAAGTAAAGAGATTGGTTGTGAGGAAGCTGTCCTTGACTCCCCAGCAATGGCGCCAGAACATAGGCTTGATGGCTCAAAATATGATGAGCTCGTTGGGAACCCCAAAAGGAAGGTATGATGAGCATAGCAGCAAATTTTCCCTCAATTATGAAACCAAGGTTATCAAACCAGTAGGAGCAAGGAAACAACCCCAAGGTGTTGTCTTCCAACTTGGAATCGTGCACAACACAACCACATAACTTTGTCCCAACTTACAGTGAGGTTGTCAATCTCACCGGTTTTGCTGAAACAAAGGATTAAACGTATTGTGTGGAAGATAGTAATTGCTTGCAGAAAGTAAACAATAAAACAGTAAATCGTAGATGGTAGATTGATGGTAAAGACTGGACCAGGGTCCATAGTTCACTAGAGGTGATTCTCCTTAAGATAGATGACATGTTGGGTGAACAAATTAAAGTGTGGCAATTGACAGACATCGAGAAAGCATAGATGCATATGCTAATCATCTTGACTCCTATGAGATTTGATTGCGCATTACAACATTATACATAGACCGTAATCTAACTGCATCTATGACTAATAATCCACCTTCAAGTTATCATCTGAACCCCCTCCAGTATTAAGTTGCAAGCAACAGATAATTGCATTAAGAAAAGTGTGTAAAGTAAACAATACGATTGCCCAATTACAAATAGATGATCTTGATCATGAACGGAGCTCACAAGATCTAAACATGGTAGCACAAAGGAGGAGAACCAACCATCTAGCTACTACATGGACCCGTAGTCCAGGGATGAACTACTCACGCATCACACCGGAGGCAGGCATGGTGATGAAGAAGGCATCTAGGGTGAACTCTCCCCTCCGACAGGGTGCCGGGAAGAGCTTCGGATCCCTCCCGATCAAGGGATGGAGATGATGGTGGCTACAGACTCATTCGTGGATTTTTGATCGGGTCCTTAGGGTTTCGTCCCGAGGGGTCTTTATAGGCGGAAGGGCTAGGTCGGTGGAGCACCAGGGGGCCCACAACCCCTGGTGGCGCCCCCCTAAGTCGCGCCGCCACCAGGTGTGGCCGCCCTGGTGCGCCACTTCGTCTCCCCTCCGGACTCCGTGTTGCTTCGGGTAAAATATTGACTTTGGCTTTTGTCCAGTCCAATTCTGAGAATATTTCCTTACTAGCTTTTTTGAAACCAAAAACAATAGAAAACAGGCAACTGGCACTGTGGCATCTTGTTAATAGGTTAGTTCCATAAAATGTGTAAAAATACTCCAAAGTGTTGACAAAACATGAAGTAGATATAAAGCAAGCATGGAACATCAAAAATTATGGATACGTTTACGACGTATCACCCCTCCGGCCCCACCATGCCAAGCTCTACCACCAGGAAGGGGATGGCGTCGCCTCTGCACCGATCGCCTAGATGATCGCCTTCGCCTCCCTCCCCAGACGCCTCAACTTCTGCTCATCGTCTCCTCCCCAAAAAAGTAAGCACCCTTGGTTCCATTTTTTGCTCCTCTCTAATTGACTTGCATCTGGCTTCTTAACCCTAGATTCGGTTTTGCAAAGCTGAACATATAATTTGGTACAATTGCATAGCTGAACATATAACTTTAACTCATTTGTGTTTCAAAAGTTGGAGTAGAAGTAAATAAAAATAGTGCCAGGGCTGTTCCGGTTGTTGTTCAATTTAGACAATTTCATTGGTTTAAGGAGTTGTTGAATCGGCTTGGTGTTGAGATTAGTGGTTAACAAACAATACAAATTATGAAATCATTGAATCATTTCAATTCTCCATAGTCCAAAAATCAATTTAATCAAATATAGTGAGATTGATCATTTGAACAGAAATTACCGATCTCGGAGGAATGTACTAGATGAGTAGAACCTGGACTAGAGAAGCAAAGTTGGAGAGGAAAACTCAACCCAACGCTCAGTTGGTTGAGACCTAGTAGTACAACAGATAAAAGAATAGCTGCAAAGACGTGGCGCTCAAGCAACACTGTCCGACCATCGCGCTCGCTCGGTTATGCGTTCCTGTAATTATGGATTTATTTATGTGTTGGTCGTGGGTACCAAGTTGTTCCAAATGCTGCATTGTCACGTAAGCCATAAAATAGTTTTATTTTGTTACTGTCACTTGTTCACTAGTAATCTTCTTTTCCTTGTTAATAGTTTCAGTTGAGTAGCTCTCTGAGCTTGTACATGGAGCATGCCTGAACCTCATATTTTCAAGTGTTAAGGTAGTTTTCTAGTATAATAACATCACTATAAAGTTTCCTTTAGCTATGTTGCCTTTACTCTCACAAGCGATGTTGTTGTTTTGTTTGAATCTCACTCTCTTAGTTCATCTACAAAATATATCTAGAAATATAACACATTCAGCTAACCAGTTATGCATGGCCTGTTTACTTCTTTTTTGAAGCTATAGGAGATGGTGTTCTAGTGTCCTCAATCCCACGTTAGGACACATCTCCGTCGCAGCTGCCCGTCAACTCCGACCACCTTGCCTCCCACCATGGTGCAGGTCTTGCTTCTCCCCTCCAACTACTCCCCCTCTTCGATCTGTTCCGCTACCTAGGCTTTTAATGCTCTAGTAGTAGTATATGTATAATTCATCCTAAGTTTCCTGTAATACTATGCCTTCATAATTTCAGATCTGTTAACTATGCCTTTATGTTGTTATGTACATGAACTTATACTTACACTTTGCCTCAAAACACTTTACAACAATATATTGCTTACCTACAAGGGTTCTCATCAATTCTAGTCATTTGCTGATCCGCTGCTGTAAATCTGTTTTGTTTCCTAATCTGCCTATGTGCCTGTGCTTTGCTGCTTGCAAGTAACTAGAGGAAGCTATTCAGCATCTCGCCAAGGCCATCATGCTAAACTTGTAAGCATGATACTCTATAGCTAATCCATCCTTAGAACGTGAAAATGTCATCAATCTGGGATGTTTAACAGTTCATGTGCTACTCTTAGAACGTGAATATGTCATCAAGTCTCTGGAATATCTTTCCATCAAGAAGGGTATTGTGTGTACTATGTACATTAGACCTTACATTTCAAACTTTATTTAGTGGGCAGCAGTGAACCTGCCTTTTCATGTTCTTTTGCTGCAGCCCTATTTATGTTTATTTAGTTTTCATTAAAACCCATATGTGTTGAAGCTCATCTATGTTATTTCTTTTCAAATACTTGCACTTTTTCTGTACACGCTCTGGCTAGAGCTCGTCATGGCGCTCTAACATGCTATTAGACCATCATTTCAATACCGCCTAGTCTACCTTCAAACTGTAGCTCTAGTAGCCACTTTATATTTTGTGAATGTGCTCGTTATGGTTTGCCTTCTGTTGTGAATTTTTAAACATCTTGTAGTAGCTCAACCAGCTCAACTGTCATGTAGCTCTACTAGCTCAACTGTCCTGTGGCTCCACTAGCTCTTCTTTGTATGACCACGACTGTCAATTCTTATCATATTGTCTGTCTTGTAGGATCTCCATGCTAAATAAGTTTGATGGTACTTGAAGACTTACTCACGAAAAAGTATTAGTTATTGCATTTCTAGAGTAGTTACTACGATTGCCATTGTATTTGTGTTGTTTGATGTAAAAAAGATGAGACCAGCCGTTGGCTAGCGTTGTATCTGTGTTATATTGTGGTTGCCCTTGAACGTTGTGTTATATAATGTAACAGACTTATTCTAGGTATTATTTGAAGTATTATTTTCTGTCAAACAATTGTTATTTGTTTGTTGTAAATTAAAATCTGAAAGCACACTGACAATTGGGTCCCACTTACGAGAACCTGACAATTGGGGCCATTTTACTAGTGTATCCATCGTTTTAAAATACATAAGAAATCTAAAACAATTGAGCTAAAAAGTTCATGGCCCAAAAATTAAAAAGGCTAGAATGTTGAGATTGGCTCATGTAGCTGCCCAAAAATTGATAGGAAAAAATATAAATAGGCTGAGTTAATGGGCTCAGCCCATGTAAATCGCAAAACTAGACCGGGCTGAATCTGCTGCCACGTTAGGTTACACGTAGGATTAGCTTACGTGGACATACCAGAATGCCATGACCAAATTGTTTGGTCATGGACACTATGACCATCTATATTGATCATAACTTCCATGACCAATTCAAAAAAGGTCATTGGCTGTCTATAGTGACCCTCGCTATGTGACCTACTATTTTTAGTCATAGATGAATTACTATGACCTTTATATGACCAATATTTGGGGTCACCAGTTAGCACGTTCCTTGTAGTGCCTTATCTTATATGTGTGTGGTGCCACACTATATAGATGCCAATTGGATCATGCAAACCCGTGTGCTAGCTTTCATGGAGTTGGACCCACCTGATAGTGGGCATGTCATTGCCAATGCTCTTTGGAAGTATGTGACTGAATGGAAAATAGAGAACAAGGTAATATCTCTCACACTAGACAATGCTTCCAACAATGATGTTGATGTCAAGGATTGGGAGGCAAAGTTTAAGTTTCAGAGAGGTAGAAAATTTCAAGACATCTATTTTCATGTTTGGTGTTGTGCACACATCATCAATTTGGTGGTTCAATGCTGGCAGCGGATAGTGACTTCCACAATTGGTGTGCCAACACCAACACAAAATCATCAAAAGAGTGAATTGAGAAACTACATAGAAGTTGCCGATGAGGAAAATGTTTCCAACTTTAACTTGCTTAATTGGTGAAAAGTGAATTCACTTAGATATCCGATGTTGGCAAAGATGGCAAGGTGTTTCTTGACTATTCCGGCTAGTTCCATGTCTTCGGAATCAACTTTTAGCACTGGTGGAAGGGTGTTGGATGACTCTATAAGTTCTCTAAAACCTTATATGGTGGAAGCTTTGGTTTGTGCTAGAAGCTACATTAAGGGTGCCCATAAATACTTGAATGTGATAGTATGATCCTCATCTCTCTCACATTCTCTACTATCTTGTTTTATTGTCATATAATGTAATATGTATTGCTAAATTTTTCATATTTAGGAGGTAAGCATGGATGATGATGAGGAGGAAGTGGAGAGCATCAAGTTGCCTACAAGTGTGGTGACTAGCAACTAATGGTAATTACAAATGTTCTACATATTTGATATATCATTTGAGAGGTGAGCAAAACATCTACTAAACCATTTCTTTCTTGTAGACTCATGTTGATGCTGGTACTGGAGAATGGAACTTGGAACTTATCCTTTTGAATTTGTGCTTTTTTTCTTGAAAACATGAGACTAATATTGTAACAGTGTCGATGTCGACTATTTGGTTGAAAACATGACACTAATATGCACTATGATTGTCAATTTCTTTGTTGTTGCTATATTTTGAAAAGTTAATGTAAGGATGCAACCATGATTGTAAATTTGTTGCTTGTTGATATTTTCCAATTTTATCGTTGAAATGGATTCATCTATATTTGGATTTCTATAATCTCCTTTCGTAGAATTTTATTTGGAGCATTGGATCTTCAATTTCAATGTCTAAATGTAAAAAAAAACTGCAAGAAAACAGCTATAGGAAGCTTTCCTGAGACCGGGCATCGTTTTCCTGGGACCTAAGCGTGGCTAGCTTGCGAGCCGACTCGACATGGCTCGAGCCGAGCCCACAGAGGCAGTTGTGTCCTCACTTCTGAGCTGGCTCGAGCTCGCCAGCTCCAGCCCAAGTTTTTCTCAGGCTCGGCTCGAGCTAGCCCGAGCTGTCTCGTGTCCAGGTATAATGAGGCGGTCTGGAGTATTAGGAGCATGCTGTTGGGACAACTCCGGAGGTCGTAGTGGTTGTAAGCCATCCTTGTTTTCATCGATCTCCAGTGTAGGCATTCTTTTCCCTTTCTTTTCTCTTGTTTTTTCTTTTGGTCTTGTTTGTGATGTTTGCCCCTGCCATGGTCTTGATGTTGTACCGTTTAGTTGATATATTAGTATAACGGGACGAAAACTTGTTTTGAGGATTGCCCATATCTTTCCGCCAATCAAGGGCCACCGCCACAAGACGATGGGGTTCAAGTATGTTATGGTATGATTGTATCTAAGTGAGGTCAGGCATCATGCTTGCACAAGATTGGTTTACTATCCAAGTTGAGGATCAATGGAAGACACAAAACCAAATGGCGCCTAGCTATACAAAAAAACTAACAAATCATTTTTTGGATTACGAACTCACCCCTAATTAAAATAGTGGCAGTCCAAAAAAACATTGTACTTTCGTTGGAGTGCTTCTTGATTTTACACCCACTCGATCGGAAAAATGAATGGTTCCGATTTGCTACTCCCTCCGATCCAAATTAATTGACTTAGATTTGTCTAGATTTGGATGTATCTAGCGGAGTACCGTAAAAGAATTCAAAGAAATGCTAACGTGTACACGCATAAATTGTGAATGCTGGTTTGATTTCAGTAGAGAGATACTACTCGATTAATAGTTTAATTAATCCGCAAAGGAAAGATTAAATCAATAGTACTATTTGGGCTGTGCTATAGCCCATAGGACTCAAAAAGAGTTAATAGGACCGTGTTTGAAAAAGGGGCCCAAGCCTAATATTGGGCGATGTAGTTTTTTTTTTAATAATAGGCATCCTATGTCCGGCTTTAAATTAATAAAACCATCAAAGTCACACACACGAATCCACGACATACAACTTGCTGAGGCCTATAACTTAGCCGAATAAACGAAAAACAAAAGGTAACCAGGCACCACGCGGTCATCCCACCCAGAAGACCGGAACGACGACCTTCGAAAGTTAGGCTTCATTGCTTCCTGGCGCCAGCTTGAGATAGGGAAGGCTTAGTTCGTTCGCCATCCAGGTGAGCCCCTCCTTGTCCTTCGCTTTGACGGATACCTTCCACAGCTGTAAGAAAATCACTATTTTATAAAGTAAGTCCGCCGGGTGACGAGGCACCATTGATTCAATTGCCAGCTTATTGCGTGTTAGCCAAAGCACCCAAGCTAGTGCCACAAAGAAGATCCAAAGTAAGCGGCACGGCTGGCCAGAGAAGCCCGAGAGGATGGAGTAGAAGTGCGCAAAGTTAGAGGGCTGCCAGTTACATCCAAGTATCTGGCAAAGTGCTTTCCAGGCGAATTTCGCCATAGAGCACAGGAAGAAGATGTGGGTAGCGTCTTCCCCAACCCCACAGAGCGCACAAGCACCGTTGGAAGGCCCATGTCGCGACGCAAGCAGAAGGTTCGAGGGCAAGCGGTCGAGAGCAAGCTGCCAGGAGAAGATCTTGATTTTGAGGGGAAGTTTTGCAGCCCAGATGTCGCTAATATGAGCCACCGACACTCCTTGAGACAAGATAGAATACATTGATTTCACCGAGTATTCCCCGGACGGTTCAGGGTGCCAGCGAATCCTGTCCTGCCCGGGGGAGAGGGTAATCGCCTCGAGTTCCTCAACCAACTCAAGCCAGGCTACGACATTCCCTTGGTCGAGGGCCCGACGAAAGCGAAGATTGATTTCCGTGGGCAAGCAAACTTCAGCCACCAAAACAGAAGGGTTGTCACAAATAGCAAACAACCTAGGGAAGCGCTCGCAGATGGGTCCTCCCCCGACCCACCAGTCAAGCCAGAACAACGTGCGGGCTCTGTCAACGACCTGGTGCTTGGCCCCTGCCTTAAAGTGGTGTTTAACTTTGTGAAGGCACTCCAAAATTGCGAGCCGCCTCGCCCGGAACCCGCAAAGATGTCACCGGCGTCGCCATATTTGGCCCTGATAATAGAGGCCCAGATTGATTCATCTCCTTGGTAGAGCTTCCAGATCCACTTCAACAGGAGAGCCACATTCATTTTCTTGGTACTGATCAGTCCTAGGTCTCCCTGCTCCTTAGGACGGCAAACAGCTGGCCAGTTGACCAAGTGGTACTTACGTTTGAGGCCCGTCCCCTCCCAAAAGAATCTAGATCTAATCGAGTCAATTTTTTCATGAATGCCATCCTGAAGGAGGAACAAGCCCATCGCAAACATGGGTAGACTATCCAGGCAGGAGTTGGTGAGAATGAGCCTCCCCCCAGACGAGAGGAACCGGCTAAGCCAGGGTTCGATTCTGGCCCCTAGTTTCCTCACTAGGAACAGCCATTGCTCCACCGTCAGCTTTCGATCAGAGAAAGGCAAACCAAGGTATGTGAAAGGAAAAGCCCCCAGCTTGCAGTTAGGGCAGTTTGCGATGCGCAGTTGCTCGTCGATAGGAACTGAAACCACGGGCCGAATTCTTGCAAACAAAACCAAACCACGGTCCTCGACGACGACGATCCGGAGGCCAACCTCCCTGACGACCAGTACGTCGAGGTCGACGAGGTGAAGTGGTACCAGGACGCGTCCTAAGCTATTTCTAAATCTTATGTACTACTTCTTCTAGGTTCCTGCAATTGACAATGCCGTGTTGACTCGTCTTCGTAGTTAGCTGATCTGAAATACTACTTGCCTCTAAGTATGCCTTCTAGTAGTGTCGATTCCTCTTGTGCTATTACGAGCTTGTTGCTACTACTACGTTCCTCCCAGGATATGCCAAAGAAGTTTGGCGTATAAACTTATGGTTCTCAATTAGGATTCAGGCTACTATGAAGCTGTGGCAGCATATATATATATATATATATATATATATCTCACTTAATGACTTAATTAATCGAGCAACAAATCTGCCCTAGATTTTTCGCCATATGTGTGGCTGGTCTAGATTGATATTTACTGCAATAATGCTAAAGTTACGGACCAAACTGTTATCTTTTAGATGGTAGATGAGCCCGAATTTAACTTAATGAAGGCACAACCGGCAGAGTATAAATAGTCTTACAAACAACACTCACGATCAGAGGACAAAGCACTCCCCACAACCCAACAAACACAGTACACACGGGTAGAACCAAGGCACAGTCACCCCAACGTACACCTAAGATAGTACACCACCCAGATACAAGGAGGATAATATGCCACCCACCCCTAGTCTGGTGCATCTCGAACGGTCCCATGGAGCTGTCGATTCCTCCCGATCGTCAACTCCAAAGCTTTCCAGTCCTGACTCCTAGCCAGTGGCCTCCACGCCAGCATGAATGAGGACATTTTGATAGAACGCCAGCCGACTGGGTCGGGAAGGTCCCCTCGATGGAGAACTTGTTCCTAGTGGTCCATATGGACCAGAGCAAAGCCGCACAGCTAATCAGAAGCACACGTTTCGGTTGCCCTATCTGGGCTTGCATCAATCAATCTGAAAACATCCGAGAAGGATTTTGGGTTTCACGGTCAGGAAAGCAATTCCCTAACTGCACTCCATGTGAATGTCGCAAGGGTGCAGGAGAAGAAAATGTGGTCCGCATCCTCGTACTCCCCGCACAGCGCGCAGCATCCGTTGGACGGACCCTTTCTACGCTTGATGTTAATGTTGGTCAGCAGCCTATTACGGGCTAGTTGCCAGAGGAAAATCCGAATCTTCAGTGGCACCATGATGCGCCATATGTCACTGGAGTGTTTCCGGGGTGTGCCCCAACATAGGACCAAACTGTTATCGAATGGGTTTATGGACGAACATGGGAGTCAATTGTGAAACCGGTGGAGGAAAAATCAGAATAACTGCTCCAAGCTGCCAAATCCGGCTGAACCACGCATGCGTCTGTAGTTTTTTTTGTAAGAGTAATGTTGTACGGAAAACTTTTATGGAAACAGCTTATGGACACGATGGGGCATAATAGGCAGGGGTGAAAAAACAAACCACTCCATTTTTTTCAAGGAAAGGGTAAAATTTCAACAAATCAACTCCAGCCACGTTTGTCCGTAGACTATTCGTAAGCCAACCAGCCCGTGGATGTATGATTATTGGTTTTGTAGAACTGACTAGTTAAATGACCGTGCGTTGCCACGGGTGTTATATATTTCATTGTCACATGTGTAAAAGCCACAGAGATGTATAAGATATGTGAACGCATTTGAACCCGAGCTCATATTTTTCTGCTATATTTTTTTTTAAAATAGACAAAACAAAAATAATATGATTTATTTGGCAATGTATATGAGAATGTGTTCTAACTCCATGACACATTCTTTGCAGAGAAATGATTTGTTTGGTGTTCTATGAAACAAATTCAGTGAGTTTTAGAGCATCTAGATTTGTTCTTCACCACATTCCATTTTTTGGGCACAAGCCACTACATGTCTTTGCTCAGAGAATGACATTTAGAACACATGTTCATATTACAAAAGATTAAGATTTGTTTCACTTTTTTGCACCATTCATTTTGATTCTACTATTTAGAGAGGAGAAAATGAGCTTGGGAGCCGAAACATCATGTCTTAGTCATCTTTTTAACAGAACATCCAGCCGATGAGAAGGGTACGCACTTTGTTACTCTTTCCCTCCTTCCGTCTCGGAACCATAATGGCGTGACAAGGACCGTATGTGATACTCCTTCTTTCCCACCACCCCTCAACTTCACTTCTTCCACCATTTGCTTCGGAAAAATGTAAAAGAACAACAAACAATATACCAAAAACTCAGTTAAAGCAAAGTTATATTCACTAAGAAGTACATGTTGAGAACAATGAGCACCCACCAGTTATATCCCCCCCGTACATGGTGTTTCGTGCTGGTACATCTCTTTTTCCACATAACTAAATGTCTTCTCCATTTGCAGCTACAAATCGATGCATATTCCCTTTCTTTCTTTCTTGTGCGCTTTCAGGGAAGTATCCCATTCTTTTATCAAATTGGTTCAATTTCTACTCCAATGCTAACTTTGTAAGATAAATACAATCAAAAAATAAACATTTGAATACCTTCTAGTGGGGTATAGTTTGGACATTAAATAGCAATCCTTGCATGCAGAAAACAAAATGAACAACAAATAGCACCTTTTAACTGATGCACAATGACGATAAATTTTATGTGGCTCCTATTAAAGTGTATAATCCCCAAACAGACCTCACACTTCCAAGGATGGATACAACGGAATTATTACCAGCATTGACTACAAAGATGATAACAGGGGAAAGATACATCAATAAGTACCTAAGAATTATAAGGTGAAGTATTTACATAAAACAAGATAAGCCAAAATAAACTGAAACAAAGAAGATATGATGTTGTTTAAACGTTATAAACATACTACTCCGTTGTGGTCTGACATTGCATGTTCTCACCCCCTCTTCCTTGCGGAGGATGAGAGATGGATCACCTCTCGCTCCAATGTGCCTATGTCAGGAGCATTTGGGTAGGCTTGATTCGGTGGCTAGGGTTTACCATTTCCTACACTATCTCCTGACAGCACTCTGTCCTCTTGGTGGCCTGATACGGTAGCCCATCTCTCCAAGACGGACGCGAACACAGCCAACTCGGTCATCATGCTCACCATGTGATCCCTCTGGCTCGAGCGGAATGCGGGGGTAGTCTGCCATGCCCCTAAGGGGTGCCTGTAGCGGTGGTTTTTTCCCTCTCATTTGTTCCAACCTCGGTCTCTGCCATCCATGTTTGTAAACAAACTTTTGGCCTTTCAAGCTTAATAGAATGACGCGCCGACCTCCTACAGGTTCTAAAAAGTCAATTGATGATATTAGTCACTTATTCAGATAACCTGGGTACTGAATCAGTGAAGAAAGCTACAACTATTCCTTATATTACACCTGGGAAACAAAATTTGAAAGGTTGCAACTATTAGGTCGAGAATTAGTCAGTGTGGTTTTGAACATTTTTCTCATGCAACTAACTCATGATTTGGTTTACGAATCATAAATAAATAGTAAAGAAACTGCAAGTGATCGTTATACTTGCCTTGCATCAATATCAAGACATATGGGTTGGAAGGTTGAATTTGAATACAAAGAACCCGATCTCAGCAGCTAAGATTCATCTTCATAACATTAGTAAGACATGGATACCAGGGCGTCCACGCAAATTCACTAAATAAAAATCAAATTAGGCCAAATGATCATGCACAGAACAAACAAAACAGAAAGTTTCAAGTGAACTTGTAAAGCAGCCGAACACAATCAGTAACATGTGCAGACCAAAATAGCTCTAGCAGTACCGGCTGCTTCAGTTTTGCGGTAAATCCATCTCTGACCACAACTGTAGCGGGGTCGCCACACCAGATTCGCCGCCCACCGACCACCAATCCTGCATGCAGACCGCCATCGCTCTATATTCGCCATCTCCGTGGCTCCGGGAAATAAGTTGCACCTCTGATACACAAGCATGGTATTGAATTTAAAGTAAATACGAATGAATGCAGAAGCATGCCATTTAATTTAAATCTGAGACTAAAGCTTTACAAATATAGAAAGAAAACTGCAAGTACAATTGTGAAGTTTATAAGAGAAGAAAATGTTGAAAGTGATTTCTGAGCTTACCAAAAGTCCTTTAAATAAGCGACTCAAATATCCCTTTCCACCATTCAACTCAAATATCTCCCTTTCCCATATAAAGTTAGTACCAGATATCCGAGGACAAAACCATCTGTTTAGAAGCACGATGTGCATCATTTTTCATTATCCCGGATGTCATATTCAGATAGAAAGAGCACAAAACAATTAACAAGCCGACATAAGACCTTTAAGCTGACATATCTAAATTAATATCAGGAAAATAAAGAGTTGCTACAATGTGAGCAAGACATACTCAACCATCCTCCTATGCTAACAAAATTGTAGGTCTTTACAACCTTAACTTGCAATAAGTAACATGATCAGTTCAACCAAATCCAACTTCATACGTTGACTGATATAGTGTGCCATTTGTTCTATTTTAGCTTCCCAATATTTCCAGACTTTTCAATTCTGGCATTAGCAACATGGGGTCCCTAGAAACATCCACATCTTTTGCATATAAAAAAGAAATATTCCCTCCGTTTTAAAATATAAGATGTTTTAGCTTTGTGAAATGAGTGTATCTAGATCCCTTTTAGTGTATAGGTTTACTCCATATCTAGATGAACCTAAACACTAAAAGAGGTCTAGATACACTCCATTCACAAAGCTAAAACATCTTATAAATTGAAACAGAGGGAGTAGTAATGAAGGTATCAGCTTGTCATCTAGAGGATCCGGTCCGATCCATTGTATGCATATATCTTTGTTAACCATCCGTAGTTTTAATTTAGAGAAATGCATGGTATACTCAATCGTAATTAAGTTAGCGTATGATTCATGTACATGGAATAGGATGGTCGGTTACCACTTACCTCCTAGGGGCTGATGGAGCACGTAGGTTTTGGACAAAAAACAGTTTGACAGATATATTTACTTATATGTCATAGCTTTAAGAGGATTTTCCCAGAGTAACTGAGCTGCAACTACATATCAATAGTCATGCTCAGGACTATATTTTCACCTGTACGGACAACCTTTAATCAATACCATTAAATAGTTCATTTTCACTACATAACTTTGTTGCTCTTGAGACCTAGAGCTCTGTACCCACCAACGGAGAGAGCTCTCATGTCACTGTACATGTTCTGATTATTTTATGTATCCTTCTATGAAATAATAATGGTAATTCAGATCTAGAGTGACATACTGACATTGTTCCTTAAAACATAATATGGTTGTCCACAATGCCAAAAAAAACTCACATAGTGTACAGTTGTGTCATTCAAATTCACTATTCAAATTTAATATGATTCAGTAGAAACTAACTTAAAGGAAATAGCATATATGTTCAAGCCGGATGAAAATCTTTGGATGTTTCTTTTCTTACTCATAACAGATCCATAGATGCTCAGTAGAGTACAAGAGGCCAAATGGACTTGGTGAACTCGTATATTGGAAAATATGCAAAAAAAAACTAAGGGCTGACAGCTTATTATTGCCACATGAACTGAAATTGGGTAAATAAAACATACCGTATTTTCCATAAAATGAAAATGGCACCTAACCTGCAAGCATCAACAAATGGAAGTGAACTTAGCTTCCTTGTGAAATTTATATCTGTTTCTGAACTAAACACATGCTGTAAAATACATCTGTTTCTGATACAGGGTGCAGACTTTGAGCTTCCTTGTGAAATTCATGTATGTTTCTAACTGAACTAAAGCCAGGCTGTAAATGCAAGTTTTTGTGAACTCCAAGTTGCCAAATGGGAAACAAAGAGACGAGATTTCTGACTGAACTAAACACAGGCTGCAATTGCAAATTTTTGAGAACTCCAAACCGCCAAACAGGAAACAAAGAGACGAGATATGGCATGTGATGCCGGTTTCTTTTCCTGTAGATGTCGACGACAGCCTCGAGGAAGGTCAACCAGCATCGTACACCAAAGTATTATATATCAAACAACAAATCACTTTCTATCCAGTATCCAAAGTCATTGTTTAGCATGATTGTAGTAAGTAAACCATTAAAATGTTTGCTAGCATCTTCCTCAAGTATTACAACAGGTTTGCTAGATCTTCCTAAAGTGACTGCATAAGTCTTGTTGAAAACCTCTACCTGCAAAACCAAGCAGGGGTAGGAAACATATAGTAAAACACGTGTTTTTATGGTGGTAGACAGAGTGATAGACAACTTCTAACGTTTTCATACCAGTGCGTTGGTGCAATCAGGGCATGAACTAAGGAAGGATCATATCTTGATAATGAGGAATGTTTGAGACTAAACACCGCATAGGTGACCTCAAGAAGACACTTGTATCTTGAATTATGATTCCATAATGCAATGCCACAATATGGCACTTTGCCTTCGCGACGTCTCTGTTCAACTTCTTGATGGTGTTTGACAACGCCGCGTTCTCTGTCAGTGGCATCTCCTACATACCTGCATCACAGAGAGAAATATCAAAAAGGTAATACACACTGAATCACTGATCAAACAGCTATGGGAGACACAGTACAAATAATGGCCGAGTTGACTCATAAGTGCGACTGGTTGTTATGGCCCGGAATCCACTCATCGGCACCGCTGACTTCCAAATCAATGGTAACTCTACTGGATACAGCAATCTGCGGCTAAGAAACTTTCCCTTTGGTCGCCGGCGCGGCTGAGGCAGCCAGGTGCGTGGGGTTGAGCTGCTCGACACATTCACGGAGGTCCTTGGAGGCGGCCTCGCGTTGAGTGAGCTGAGCGCGCATCCCAGCAGCCTCAGCCCCGAGCCACCCAACACGGCTGAGGTGACCCCGACAAGCTGCTCGAAGGGTTCCGCTGGAAGCACCGCCAAGCTCCTTGGGCAGATCGAAACCTTCAGCCACCGGCGCATCCTAGGATGGCGCGGTGAAGGCGTCAGCTCCCGGCATCGTCGGGAGATCCGGTATGGAGATTTGTGGGTGATGCGTCGGCGGCGCATCGCGGATGGGTTAGGTGGCATACAAACGGCGGCGGCGGAGGGGAAGGGGAGAGGAGAAATTTCTGGGGGTGAGGCAACGGATTAATTCCCCACTTTATGAGGGGATTATGTGGGCATAATAAAACGCAAAACGGCCGGTGTCGTACATAGGTGCTTGACGAAGGACGGAGCGAAATGGCAGAAAACGGAACAGGAAGTTCTTTTTGGATAGTAGAGATTCCGTAGACGTAGCATATTACTGTATTCACTGTGTAGGACGAAATGCTATCCTTATTGCATGGGGCAATGCATTGTTCAGGTTTGTTATTAATTTCAACCTACCTAACTTTACATATTTCGCTCTCGATTAGATTATTATCACTAAAAATATCTTGCTCCACAAGTACAACATTATTTAATACTAACCCATCACATTAGTTTTCAAATTATATAACCTTCTCCATGTTCGCAGCGAGAGAATGCCCTCTTAGTTTCTACTTTCATGCCATAAAATAATTCTATTTAGATGAAACATATTCAAAAAATCATTAGAAAAATAGAGAAATTGGGGATTCGTTCATATGCTAGATTAAGTTAATTTGATGTATAACATATATACAAACTATTGTTTGCTTTCCCCCCTCTCCATTGGATCTGTCAAATATGAAATCAGTGGTTTCGAAAACAATAAAATAATATGATAAACATTGAGAGTGTTTATCATAATCTAAGGTGAGACTAAATTAATCTATACCTAATAATAATAAAGGACGGATTGTTTCTCCCGGTCCAACACTTTTTTGGACTATTTTACCCTCCCACTAAATCACATATTACCCACAGTGCCACCTCTAAGTGCAATTTTTTTTCTAAATTAAACACCAATGCCACGGAAACGTTCAGATTTTGCCGTCAACAAGTCTTCCGTAGGATTTGTCTCCGGATGGTTCCAACATAGACCGGATTAGGAAAATAGAGCGGGCCTGAAAACGAATCGTACACTCCCTGCCGAGTGTAGAAAAGGCTAGGCCATCTCCAAATGAGGCCCTGGTTTGCTTGAGTGTCACGTGAAATAAATAGCCGAGTATATGCTGAATACCTGATACGAATACCTGATACGACTCATTTAGTCCCACCCTGCTCCCTTGGCTTCTGCCTCACCGATTTATATACGACCCAAAATTGTTTGGGATATCAACGAGCCATAAGTCGGGAAACAGAAACAGAGTCACGGTTGTCTGGTTAGAAGAGCTGAAAAAAGCACGAGAGATTGTGGGCTAACTCATGGTGCATGATTAAATTCAAGTCGGGAAACAGAAACAGAGCCACGGTTGTCTTGCTAGAATAGCTGAAAAAAGCACGAGAGATTGTGGGCTACTCATGGTACATGATGCATGAGGAGTATATATGACGCATGATTAAACTAAAATAGGAGGGACTGCGCGCTCTGCATGCGAGTAAATACGGCGCATGAATGAATCTACTACTTGATGATTAGTTGCCTGCACATAATAAAGTTCATGAGAAAATCAACAGTTGGCCCATCCCTTGGGCAAAACATGCATTATGGCAATGTATCATGCGACGAAAAAAAAATTACCATCTTTTGCACTTTTTTTATTATAACAAAAGGAGAGACCAAATCTGAATCTGAAAATAGAATTATAATGACATTTCGGTAGATTAGATCAATCCTCATTCTGATCCTCCCAACATATACTCGATTTTCTCTTATTCCTATGCTATCCTACCCAAGGAGGCGAAGGCCACCATGTAGGCGGCGCACGGCTCTACTACTAATACGGACGCACATGTACCGAGTGGTCTACGTAAAGCGACGTCGAGAAGAGGTAGTGGCGCGGAGGAGGACAAATTGCCGATAATTTTCAAGGAGATGTAGGGGCGCTAGCTATGGATTCAGCAGCGACCGGTGCTCCCTCATCTCCACCCTGACGCAGCCGTCTAACACCGCATGACGTGCCTAGAGCGGAGCCAGGTTGTCTACAGGCATGGCGTTGTCGCCATGTCCCGCACCAACACCGCCTCCCTGCGCCTCGATCGAGGTCGAGGTTGACGGTCTGTTCGTAGTGCAGGACAAGCTGCTCGGGCGAGGCGGTGACGGCACCCGGCGAGGTGCACATGATAGGGGAGGAGGTGGACGCACTCCACCGCCGCCTGCAGGATGAGATGGTGGCCGCGTGCATCATTGAGACTTGAGACCTGGGTCACGGTGAACATGACCAACCGCGAGCTACAATGCCCAGGTTGTTGAGGTGACTGTTCATCCCAGGGGACGTCCTCTCTGTGATTAAAATTTGATCAGCTTGTGAGTCTCTCAGTAAATGCAAAGTGCAGCTGTGCATCACCCCGACAGATGATCTTCCATGTGCGACCTGAGTGCTACTGCACGGGACACACGCGTGACGCGGCACCCCAATGTGCCCCGGGCATGTACAACATCCATCGAAAAATCTATATTTGGCTTACACGAGGTATGTACGTTTACTTCAATGACATGTTCGTGTACAAGCTCAAAAACCATATGCTCAATACTACCGAGGCGTATAGCTGCTGATCGCGAGAGATTTGGTCACACTATGATCATGGACATGGTTTGTCATGCACTGTCATTGCTATGGTCACCTCCTTCGTCTTCCCAAGGACCGATCGTCTACGGCTCTATTCTAGGTAGCTTGTGTGTGACGTGAATCAGCTTTGTATGTAGATATGCAAAGGAATAGTGGCAGTGCAATAACTAATCGAGTTTATGCCATTTGGATTCGTCTGGCACGGGGATT
This sequence comes from Avena eriantha, assembly GCA_910589775.1. Taxonomy (NCBI): domain Eukaryota; kingdom Viridiplantae; phylum Streptophyta; class Magnoliopsida; order Poales; family Poaceae; genus Avena; species Avena eriantha. The sequence continues at coordinate 154,929,174 of OU342742.1, read as the reverse complement.
TAAACTCATGAAATATCATTTGTTTGATTTAACGTGACGCCGTAGCAACGCACGGGCTTTGTGCTAGTAAACATAAAATGTTTAGATAAATTAAACAACCCTCTTACTGCTCATGTCACTCTCGGCTCTGCTAAAAAAGACCCCTTTCGTGCAAATCCAAACTATATACTGGAGGGGATATGGCGAACAAGTTAATGAATAATTAGTGATAAAAAACTAGGTGGAAGAGGGGACATCAAAGTTGTAACAACCAATCTTAAGTAGAGAATCGTAAATTGGATGTGATAAATATGTATGATCGTATTTAGTGGATTTGTTCATACTTAATTACATAAATATTCGGTTTAACAACCATGGATATCTTAGGTGATGACCATGTGTTAAATTAGTTTTTTCTCGATCTTAGCGGAGATAGACCATAGACATAGAGGAATTCAAACGAAGTAAACGATGTTGGCTCAGAAATTTGATAATGGCTATTCATAGTAAAAAATGGTCACAAAAACAACAAAAAAGTGTAGGGAGCATCATTTGATCCTATGATCAATAGGCTTGCATGCATTTGACCTAACCAACTACGCCTGTGCATGCTTTTTCTAGAATTTTGATAAGTTTGTATCTAAACAGACTAAAATATAGGGCTAATATATTTTAAAAGTTTTTGCACTTTTTTTTGGATATTTAGCTGAATACCCTTGATACAAGGTGGGCCCCCTTGCAATGAAGTTAGGACGTAAGAATAAACCAAAGTGGATGGATATGCCAAGTTGATCTCATCTCGCCATAGTTGTTTATTTGGAAGGAAGAATTATTATGCATGCCAAAGGGGGTGGGAGCCGTGAGAACTTACTAGGCATCAAAGTGACACCCTCTCTCCGCCAGTTCGCCTATAGACCATCTACTATTTGTTGATGACAACATGATGATCGCCAAAGCAAGTTTTGAGGGTGCTTCAATAGTCACTTATTTTCTCGCGAAGTCTTGTGATGTGTCTGAACAAAGGGAAACCATGTCATGCACTTACGTAAATGTTGTACTAACCAGTATCATGCAAGTATCTTGGAAACACCATAGGTCGATGATGAGTCTATAACAAAGAAATATTTGGGTGTGCCTATGGATGTGGAAAGAATGAACAAAATATTTAAATATCCCAAGGATCAAGTATGGAAGTGAATACACATATGTATGAAAAAAAAGTTGTCTATTGGAGGTAAAAAAATTGGTAGAATTGGGTCTGATGTTCACGAATTGACAAGCGAGGGGATAAATAACACACACGAAAGAACGATAACCACAAGTAAATATGGATGTATTCCAAAAATAAGGGATAATGCAAACTAAAGGGATAACTATCTAAGTTTGCAGGGATTTGAATTGAACAACTCACTCTAAATCAGGAAGCCTTTGGATCTTCAAGTACAACAAACTCAACTCCAACTGAAACCGATTGCTCTTATCGGATGGTCCACCGGTCCAATAGAAGCAAATTAAGAAAAGATTGGAAAAGGTCCAATAGAATCCCTATGGGAAAGAATGGCTACTTCAAAGAAGTCTTGGTCACTTCACAAGGGAAGAGTCTTGGATCCCACATGTGGGACAAGGGAGCAAAAGCTCAATCCTATAGTTTCTAATTATTTTCTAATCATAGATCTGAAGGGGCATGACTTTTATATAGGCAAGGGACAACATGGGTAGGTGAAGGGATAAGGACAAAGGATGGAACCCCTTTTACCACACTTAGATAGGGAGCCGGGCAGTTGGATGGTTGTGTTGCAGGAGAATTCTTCAGGCTCCATCTTCATGCACCAGACACTCCGATGTTGACAGGACGAGCATGGGTCTCCGGGTCGGACAATGTTTGGGTAATGTCTGCCAACCTTCAGTTGCAACTCACCATTTGCAGTGGACACTCAGAGGATTAATTATAGGTCCATATAATCAAATGTTTGCTTCTTCTGGATGGTCTCGCCCAAAGTGTGCTTCTTACGGATGGTGTCACATAGGGAAGGAGATTCCAGCCTTCCGGGGCCAGACAGTCTGGCTCCCCAAGATAGCTTCTTACTCCTTCCGTCCTTATTTTCCATCCTTCCCTCTTGGGTGGTTGTATTTTACGAGCATCATTGCCTTCCTCCCATGCTTCCTTCCTTTGTGGGTCAAACCTAGAAATGTCATGCTTATGAGGGTCAAGTAGTATACCACCCAAAAAATCATAGAAAGGCATGCACAAAGAAGAGGATTCACCTTTGAATGATACGTTAGTGTGTCACTTGTCGATGGAGCGCTTGACATGGTGATTATGGAGGTCGTATCATAAAGCTCTTTCCAAAATGGTTATATGGACAGTTCCAACTTATTTGATGACATCTTTCAAGCTACCTCGTTGATTTGTTAGCACATAAGCTCTTTAGTTAGGAAAAATTGGTGGGTATCAAGTAAGAAAAAAGGCAAGCTAGTTAGGAGCATTGGGAGACGATGAACGATCTAAATGCCAAGAAAGATTATGATTCCAGAGCATGGATCTTTTTAATATAGCACACCTCGTGCATCAAGCCTAGTCGGTTTCGCAAGACCCTAACACTCTCGTATGACATATACTAAAGAGCAAGAGAAGTCTTGCGGCTACGCTTTTGTTAGTGGTCATTGCTACGATTCATCTCAAGATTTGCGAAAGAAATTTGAACTATAGTACATAAGGACAAAGGATTCTCGATTAGGATTTAAACGTTTGCTGATACAAAAGATCAAACCACCGACCAACTCTTAAACCCTGTCCCTAACCAGTTTTGGACCCGCCAGAGGTTATGAATTAAGGTCACTATTGTCGCCACTAACAGGCACAAGCCGGTCTGTGGTGATCCTCGCCACTCCAAAATGGATAATCCATCTAATGGGCTAGCGCGACAACAGGACGTTCATGACGAGAGAGGGCGTGACCCCGTTCCCGACGAGGTCTACATGATGTGTGTGTGCCTAGCTAGCAGTGTTGGTCGTGTGTGTCGTGTCGTAGACTTGACTATCCTCGTGATGTTTTTCTGAATTATCGTTTGACGTGTGTGTCGTAAACATTATTAACTTTTACGGGATAGTAAAATCCTTGACGGTCGATATTGGACTTGCTTATATGATCGTCATCTATGCTATATTTTATTTTAGCTTTATGAATCTTTGCTAAATTTTGTGATTATGCAAACATGTTTGTAGTTTGCTATTATTTTCGTTGTATAACATATACTACAAGCCTTGTCTATGTATGCCTTACTACAGAGATGGCGAAGTGGTACGTGGTATATAGGGGTCGGGTTCCAGGGGTCTACGACAAGTGGGAGGACTGTCAGGCACAAGTGAACAACTTTAGCAGCACAACTACAAAGGGTACAAGACAAGAGAGGTGGCGGTAGCCAAGTGGAGGAGACACATGCGGAAGAAGAACCGGATCAAGATCTTGATCATGGTCTCGATGTTGCTCACCGTCGTCGCCGTATCCTCTATTTGATCATAGTTTAGGGTGATAGCTCTATCTGTAATGTGATGATCGAATTTATAATGTGATAATCAAATCTGTACTACCACTTTGTGTAATAATCCAACACTTGAATTCATATTGATGTATTTTAGCACTTTGGATCATTATCATCTCAGTTTCGGTGTATTACTATATAACTATTGTATAATTGTTGTATAAATAATAAAAATGCACTCGAATATTCAGTGGTGCACCATTTTTTAGCTTAGTGGCGCACCCTATCTGTCGCACACCTGTCCACGGTGCGCCACTGATAGCACTTTTCCTACTAGTGGCTTCCATCTAATGGTGATACTCACGGACTGCTTTGCATCATTTAGATGCAGAAGCCAAGGGTTTCCACCTCCTTTTCAAACAAAAACAAAAGAGCTTCCGATTGTAACATGGAGAGGTTGTTTGGAAAAGATTGTTACATGCGGAGCATCTAATATCCTCATCATTTTCATTAAACCACAAGCTCGGTTTCAACCTCTAAATATTCTCTCAAGTTGCACACGGTTCCTTCTTTCACTTTCTGACACAAACACTAGCTTTGGTTATCGATCAGATCAAGTAATTGGCTCGGAGGCCGCGTGTAACACCCAAGGGAATGGTCCACTTATATTCTAGAAAAAGGTTTGCTTCTTGTTGTCAACACACTATTTTACCATAAAATATGTCTGATTTGAACATCTTCGTGTGTAATTTACAATATTGTGAACTTCTGTGAGTATTTGCATAATGTCTTACTTTAGATGTCCATCTGAATGGAGGTAACGGGATTGAAAAGTAAGTGACGAGTTTTACTTTCTTTTAAGAGACTAAGATAGAGTGAATTAGGTAAGTAGACTAAAAGGCGTATAAATACATTCATTTCACAAGCTAAAATGTATTATATTTCCGAACGGATGGAGTAGTATAGAAAAATTTGAGATAAATCTAAAATGTGGGCTTGGAGACACCAACGTGGCTACATGCGAGAGCTCTTCCAAGGCTGGGTTGGGCCTGCTCTTCATGGGCTGCGCTCTCGTCCTGGCGATGACCTTGGAGGCCTGTAATCCAGAGCAAGATAGGCGGCACAGTGGCCTGCAACGGCAAACAGCAGCCTGGCCTGTTCTGTAGCGAGAGCTCAACAAAGCCCAACCCAGCCTGGGACGAGCTCTTTCATATTTGCCGGCGAACCTACTTGGCACTTTCCAGTGGACCACTGGAAGAAGGCAATTCACGAGAATATTTTTCAGAGCAGTAATGCTACACCTAAGGACATATATTATAGAAATTACTTACGGAATCAGCATGCAGCGGTGGGATTACAATCTGTGATCCCTTTTTTCAGCGAGGGGTCAAAACTTAACCAACCAATTGAGCACACGTCCGTCCGTAAGTCTTCCGTAGACAATTCAGTCCGTAAGTGTAGGATTATTGTTTTCAGATTCTCCTTACAACCCATTGTTTTGTCAATACTTATCTGGCCGAGCTTCAATCTTTAGCTAAACCATCTGATGGAGCTATGATCACTCCGACGTCGAGACTTGTGCGTAGATGGATCCCCTCCTCCTTCACCGATTCCTAGAATTAATGTTGACGCGGCGGTCTGGAAAACTGGAGTTAAGGGAATAGCAGTTGCATTATGCCGAGACAGCAACGGAACATACCTTAGTTCATCGGCAACTGTTTTCCACGGCGCCATTACGCGATCCTGCCATTCTGGAGTCACCTTGCCTATCGTGAAGCCATGGCGCTTGCCGAAGACCTGGGCTTGTCTAGAATCTACATTGCTTGGGATTGTCAGCGAGTGGTAAAAGACATTCAGGAAGGGAGTCGAGTGTAAAACGTATGATCAGGTAGCAATTTTGGGACTACTCGGATAATCACCGAGCCCCATAGATCGTATGTTTATATTACAGGGAGAGGACGTCCGACTCCGTGCGTATACAAGCACGCCTACGTATAGGATACGGACACAACAGTCCAACACGGACACAATGATCTGTGATCAATAGTAATTCTAACACCCTCCCTTAATCACAACTTAGACAAGTTGAGATTATGCTTGAAGTCTTCAAAAGCTCGATGTGGAAGTGGTTTTGTAAAACCGTCAGCAACTTGATCTTTGGAAGGAATGAACCGAATCTCCAATTGCTTTTTCAACACTCGTTCTCTAACAAAGTGGAAGTCTATCTCAATATGTTTGGCTCGTGCATGAAAGACAGGATTTGCTGACAAGTATGTTGCTCCAAGATTGTCACACCATAAACACGGTATCTGAGTCAACCGAACTCCTAGTTCAGCTAGCAAGGATTGTATCCATATGACTTCTGTTGTGGCATTAGCCACTGATTTATATTCTGCTTCTGTACTGGATCTAGAAACAGTAGCTTGCTTTTTAGCACTCCAAGAAATTAAGTTCGGTCCAAAAAATACAGCAAACCCTCCTGTGGATCGACGATCATCTACACGACCAGCCCAGTCTGCATCGGAGAAGGCACTCAACAGTGTAGAGGTAGATCTCATAAATGTGAGACCAATAGTCATAGTATGCTTGACATACCTAAGAATCCGTTTGGCAGCAGTCCAATGAACAGTAGTAGGAGCATGTAGATACTGACAAACCTTATTAACTGCATAGGAGATATCTGGTCTTGTCAATGTGAGATATTGTAGAGCACCTACCATGCTTCTATAATTGGTACTATCTTCAGGACCCAACAAGTCTCCATCATGTGCAGTAACCTTTTCTGAGGAAGATAAGGGAGTAGGCATGCCTGTGCATTGTGTCATGCCAACTCTTGCCAGAATATCTTGTGCATATTTCGCCTGACTCAAGACAATTCCATTATCTGATTTTTGTACCTCAATGCCCAAGAAGAAATTAAGATCACCAAGATCCTTTAGGGCAAACTCTTTACTTAGATCTCTTAACAAGGCATCAGTTGCAGCTTGGGAAGAGCTGGCAACTATGATATCATCAACATAGATAAGCATATAGATGGTGATGTTGGACTTGTGATATATAAACAATGATGTATCAGACTTGGAAGCAACAAAACCAATATCAACCAATTTTGAACTCAATCGAGAGTACCATGCTCGAGGAGCTTGTTTCAAACCATATAGTGCTTTGTCAAGTTTGCATATATAGTTTGGGTTGTCTTTGTTTTCATACCCTGGTGGTTTCCTCATATAGACCTCCTCTTCCAGAACACCATGGAGAAACGCGTTCTTGACATCCAACTGTCGCAAACTCCATCCCCTGGAAACAGAAACCGCCAAGACAAGACGAACAGTTGCAATCTTAACAACTGGACTAAATGTATCCTCATAGTCAATACCATATCGTTGCTTGAAACCTTTGGCTACCAACCTAGCCTTATACCTGTCAATAGAGCCATTTGACTTGCACTTAATTTTATAAATCCATCGACAATCAATAATATTCTTGCCAGCACGTGATGGAACCAATCGCCACGTTTTATTTTTGAGAAGTGCAGCAAATTCCTCATCCATCGCTCCTCTCCAATTTGGATCAGCCAACGCAGACGCGAGACTAGCTGGCTCGTCTGTTGTAGCAGATAAACACCATCGTATTGTACCGTCTTTATACTGTTTTGGTTGAGCAATACCCTGAGATCCACGTGTAGTAGGACGTTCTGCGGGCAACACTGGCGGTGCGTTTACAGACGATCCGCTGGAGACAGCACTGTCGGAAGCAGTGGATTCTGAACATGCTGTAGCTGTTGGGGACTCAGCAGTTGGCCTAGCAGATCGTGTGGTCATTGGTGTGGCTGATTCTGTGGAGCTGGAGGAAGCCTCAGGAGCATTGGTCACAACAAATCCTGGTGGGGACCGTGTAGAATACGACCGAGCAGCATCGGCAACATCAGAATTTTGCGCAGCAGTACGCGCGTCACGCGCGTTGGCCGATTCCTGCGAGGCAGAGGCAGTACGCGCATCATGTGCATGCGCAGGAAAGTAGCTAGCATCGCTGCTGCCACTAGAAGACGTGCGCGCGTCAGCTGATCCTGATCCGTTTGAACTGCTAGAGACACCGATTTGCCTCCGATTTTCTCCTGGTGCTAGTATGTTTCTTCTAGCTGTATTCTGCAGAAGAGTATAAACAGGACTAGACACAGGATTAACAGTAAGATTATTTCCCATATGAGAATCATCAATAGTATCATCCCCTTGATCAAAATTTTGAAGAGAAGAATCGAGCAAAAGAATTTGTTGTCGAAGAAGAGCTCCAGCATTAGGATGCAAACTTTTGAACGGAAAAACACCCTCATCAAAGACAACATCACGAGATATATAGACTCGACCTGTGGACACTTCGAGACACTTAACTCCTTTGTGGCAAGGACTATAGCCTAGAAATACACATTGTGTGGAGCGAAAAGCTAGTTTACGCTTGTTATAGGGACGGAGATTAGGCCAGCATGCACAACCAAATACACGAAGCGAGGAATATTGTGGGCGTGTACCGAGAAGACGATGCATAGGTGTATCATTGTTAATGACTTTGCTAGGAAGCATGTTTATGAGATATGTGGCAGTAATAAAGGCTTCATCCCAGAACTTAAGAGGCATACCGGCATTAGCAAGAAGAGCAAGTCCAACCTCAACAATATGACGATGCTTTCTTTCAGCAGAGCCATTCTGGTGATGGGCATGAGGACAAGAAACATGGTGAGAGATTCCTTGTCTTTGGAAGTGAGAGTTGAGTTTTATATATTCTCCCCCCAAGTCAGATTGAACAGCAAGGATTTTTCGATCAAACTTACGTTCAACGAGAGTTTGAAAATTAAGAAAGGCTGCTAAGGCATCCGATTTTTTATTAAGCAAATAAATCCAAATAAACTTGCTATAATCATCAATAAAACTTACATAATAGTCATGGCGACCAACAGAGGTAGGTGCAGGACCCCAAACATCGAAAAAGACTAATTGAAGGGGAACACTAGATACACTGGTGGAAATAGGATAGGGCAATTGATGACTCTTAGCCTGCTGACAGGGGTCACACACCGATAAATGACTAGAATCTCTAACACAAGTAAGTTCATTCTTGCTAATAACTTGCCTAACAATATCGAAGGAAGGATGACCTAGACGACTATGCCACTTTGACTGGGATGGTTTGATAGCGACGAAAGCATGTTTCGGGGACTGAGATGACTCCAAAGATGAAATAAGAGGGTAAAGGCCGCCAACGCATCGTCCTCTATGAATTGTTTGCCGTGTAGCCCGATCCTTTATCAAAAAGAAGGGGTGAAACTCGATAAACACATTATTATCATAAGCAAAACGATGGACGGAAAGCAAATTTTTGGAGGCGGTGGGAACATGCAAAATATTGCGAAGTCGAAAATCTTGAGTAGGGGTATGAACCATTGAGTGACCAATATGTGAAATAACCATACCTTGTCCACTCGCCGTGTTGACCCTGTCACTGCCTCCATAGGTATCACGGACCGTCAGGTTATTGAGCTCACCAGTGATGTGATGGGTGGCACCAATATCCGGATACCAATTAGTGTCGACACCGTAGGCGGCATGGACCTCTTTATAACCATAATTGTCCTCCTCATCGTAACGCGACCAACAATCTTTAGCTAGGTGGCCTTCTTTGTTACAAATCTGGCAAGTGGTATCGACCCAGGGAGAAGAACGCCGTCGGCCACGACCACGACCACGACCACGACCACGCCCCCCTCCAAGAGGCGCACCACGGCCACCACCCCGGCCATAGCCATCTCGCCGATCATCACGTCGGTCTTCACGGCGATCAATACGCCGATCATTATAGCGATCATTGTAGCGATCATCGCGTCGGTCGTTGTAGTGATCATCGCGCCGGTCGTCACGTCGGTCGCCTCGATCTCCACGGTATATGTTGTTGTTGGAACGACCTCGGTGTTGTCGTAAAGCAACATTTGCCGAGCTCTCAAAGGTAGTGTCGGAGGATCCCTGCATCATCTCCTGACGCTGGTCGTATGCGTGCAACTGCGCATAGAGAGAGCTGAGCGAGATCGGAGTCGTCACCACCCCAAGGGCCGCAACAAGGGAATTGTAACCAGCACCGAGGCCAGCCAGGATGAAGGAGACATGTTCCCTGGCTGAGATAGGACACCCGACGGCAGCAAGTTCATCAACAATCTGTTGCATCTCGGTGAGAAACGCCGATGTAGAGAGATTTTTCTTCATTGTGTTGGCGAGCGCAATACACAAATTTGTGATCTTGGCTTCACTTTGGGAAGCAAACATCTCCTCGATCGCCTGCCAGACACCGGCGGCGTGCTCAATCCGATGAACATGTGGGAGAACCTCGGGAGAGAGTGCTTGAAGGAGATAGCCTAGGACGATCTGATCCCTTGAGACCCAATTATCGTATGCGGGATTTGGCGTTGTCTTCGCGGCAGTTGAGGTGGCTTTGTCCGCTGGTTCAATGACGAGCGTCTCCGGTGGAGCGGCATCACTCCCATCGAGAAGACCGAACAGACGAGCTCCACGAATTGGAGGCAGGATCTGGGCGTGCCACCCAGGGTAGTTCTGGCGCGTGAGCTTGTCAGTCGTCGGCGTGCCGAGGTTGATGATCGGCAGGGTCGAGGAAGTAGCCATCGATAGCGACATAGGCGGGGACGGATTCTGCGATCTAGTTTAGATGGCGGAAGAGCCGGCCTGATACCATGTAAAACGTATGATCAGGTAGCAATTTTGGACTACTCGGATAATCACCGAGTCCCATAGATCGTATGTTTATATTACAGGGAGAGGACGTCCGACTCCGTGCGTATACAAGCACGCCTACGTATAGGACACGGACACAACAGTCCAACACGGACACAATGATCTGTGATCAATAGTAATCTAACATCGAGGAAAATATGGAGGGGTAGTGACTGAAGTTAGGTCTTGGGCTGCACAGTTTAGAGTGTAAGATCACCTTTGAGAATAGAGACCTAGCTAGACATTGCTTATCATCTGAGGCTGGCCGCCACCTGTAGCTGGGCATGCTCTATTCGGTGAATGTGCCTGTAAACATTATTACCAATTAATAAAGTCTAGTAGGTTGTCTCCAAAGAAAAAAATAGTGCCCTGCTATATGCATGTACGTGGATGCGCCAGCGGGCTGAAAGAGATGCGGCACGGTAGGATCAAACGTTCGCATCGGCAGCAGGGCAAAGCATGCATTTACCGGAACCTCCCCCTGTCTGCATGATATGGGTACCGATTTCTCGATCCTCCTATGTCGTTGTCCATCAGCTGGCCGTGTGGTTTGTTCTCGGCCTGAAAGAAACAGAGGACCTTACTCTCCACAACCATCACCAGCTGAGAGATACGCACCAGCTGTATATTCGTCTCACTGGTTAATTTCCTCTAGTACTATAAACAAAGCGTGCTATGCTAGAAAAAAAACCTTTTTATGGAATTTATTTATATCAGGATCACTTTTAGAAATCTCGTCTCCTCGCCCGACCGAACACCAGCGGGAGACTTTCGGTGACAGTCGGATGGCAACTGCCATGTCAGGGCATGGCCATGTGGCAACTTTGCATTGGATCACTCCCTAAATTGTCGCGCTGTATTGGGGTCCTTTTTCTTTGTTTTCGCGGAAAGCGGGGAGGTAGAGAACATACACATGGATATTTTTTGTGTGCAATACACATGGATTTTTTACTTTCCAGGACAAGATATTTCTTATTTTTAAGATTATTATTTTTGGACCAACGGGTAAGAAGTTCCTCCGACTTTCCCTTCAAGCGAGGTGAGTCCTCGAATCCAGGTGGGTAGGTTCACAACAATATGTGTCAACCTATCAAATATCTTTCTTCAACGAGAAGGATAAAAATCAAATTCAGAAGGTGTTGGGCAGTGCCTGTTGTGTAAAGACCGTTTTGCTATGTTGCTTGCTTGAGCAGAGGATTCAGTAAGCCGGTTGACGTCTCCTGGAAATCACCGGGTTGCTATAGGATGCCATATTTGGTGGCTTGGATGATAGAGTCGTCGGCTTGACCGGTGTGAAACGTTGGTGGTGGTGTGTGCGCATCGTCGATGTACATATCGGTCTTTGCTCAGTTTTACTTAATGAAAACACAAAGCTTTTTTCAATTGTTCGAAAAAAGTATAAGATACTTCGGTGTGTCACACTCTCACGAGCAAAAGTGTCAAATTTTTGGATGTATCTTGTTCTTACCTTGAGCAAAAGCTCGGTGGTCAAACAACTATTTTAGGTTGAATGCTTGGCCCTTGTTTTTAGTTGGGTGATAATGTATTACCCTCTTAACAATATCACACTCTAGGCTATGATCCAACATTAAACAATCAAGATTTTGTACAAATTTGTGTGCCTATTTTGGATGACTCCTCAACTTAGCTAAATTAATAACACAAGGTCCTGTTGAAAGAACAAACTTAGCTCCTCCCTTTTTTTGAAATGGGGCACACCCGGCCTCTGCATCAGTCGATGCATGATGCATTTTCATTACATTATTGAGGTCTTACATAGTGTTACACTTCAAGGATCACAAAGCGTTGACACGTGGATGAGCCAAAGAAATAATAAAGTTAACATAAAGCGCCTTTGCATCAACATATGAGTCTTCTTTCAAAACGTCAACCGAATCGGTTGTAGAAACCCCGTGCAACTCTTTCCAATCGGTTTCACCTAGAACCCATGGCCAGACGCTGCTCTACATGTTGGAGATGGGACCATGTACGGATCCGGTGGGTATTGAGTGGAATAACCTGCAAAAATAAAGAAAAACTTGTCTTGTTAAATATAAAATTATTACGAACATGCCATATAGTCCATAATAAATCACACACACCCACTCAGATGTGAGCTTTATGGCTTTTTTCCACCCCATTCAACCAGTTCCCGGCAAGTTCGTAATATTTGTTGGAGGAGCTATATTTTTGTAAAAGGACACTCTATAAAGAAATGTTGAATAGTCTCATCTTGACCACAAAAACAACATTCCTTATAACCATGTCAATTACGCTTAGACAGATCAAACGTTTGCATCGGCAGCAGAATAAAGCATATGCAAATACCGGAACCTCCCCCTGTCTGCATGATATGAGTATCGATTTATCGACCCTCCTCTGTCCGTGTCCATCAGCTGGCCGTGTAGTTTGTTCTCGGCCTGAAAGAAGCAGAGGACCTTACTCTCCACAACCATCACCAGCTATTCCCATTTCTGAAAGATACGCACCAGCTGTATATTCGTCTCACTGGTTATTTACCTCTACTATAAAAAGCGTGCTGTATGTTAGGAAACAAACTTTTTTACGGAATTTGTATCAAGAGCTTGTTAGAAATCTCGTCTCCTCGTCCGGTGGAACCCTAGCGGTGGATTTTCGGGTTGGATGGCAACTGCCATGTCAGGGCATGGCCACGTGGCAACTTTGTATTGGATTGCTCGCTAAACTCTCGCGGTGTATTGGGGTCCTTTTTCTTTCTTTGTTTTCGGGGAAAGCGGGGAGGTAAAGAACATACACATGGATGGTTTTTGTGTAATACACATGGATTTTTTACTTTCCAAGACAAGTAAGATATTTCTTATTTTTAAGATTGTTTTTTTGGACCAAGGGTAAGAAATTCCTCTGACTTTCCCTTTAAGCGAGGTTAGTCCTTGAATCCAAGTTGGTAGGTTCACAACAACATGTGCCAACCTATCAAATATCTTTCTTCGGCGAGAAGGATAAAAATCATTCTTAGCTTATCAAATACAGTATCCAATTCAAAAAGTGTTGGGCTGCTTGCTTGAGTGGCGGCTCCGGTCATTGTGTTATATCGTGTCAGATTTTGTCGCTTGGATGGCCGACTCGTTTGGCTTGGCTGTTGCGAGGTCACGAGGTCATCGGTGAGTATGCGTTACAGAGGATTCAGTAAGCCGGGTTATGTCTCCTGGAAATCATCAGGTTGCTATAGGATGCCATATTTGGTTGCTTGCGTGATAGAGTCATCGGCTTAACCTTTTTGAAACGTTTGGGATGGTGTGTGCCCATCGTCGATGTACATATCGGTCTTTGCTTTGTTTTACTTAATGAAAAGACAAAGCTTTTGTCGATTGTTCGAAAAAAGTATAAGATACTTCGGTGTGTCACAAGCAAAGGTGTATGATTTGAAAACATATAGTGTCAAAAATTTACATGTATCTTGTCCTTATCTTGAGCAAAAGCTCAGTGGTCAAACAACTATTTCAGGTTGAATGCTTGCCCTCGTTTTTAGTTGGGTGATAATGTATTACCCACCCACTCTTAACAATATCACCCTCCAGGCTACGATCCAACATTAAACATTCAAGATATTGTACTCGTTTGTTGCGTGCCTATTTTGGATGACCTCCTCAACTACAACTAAATTAATAACACAAGGTCCGGCTGAGAACAAACTTAGCTCCTCCTACCTTCAAAATTAATAAACCTGCATTACAACAATGTCGAAACTATATAACCTTCCCAAGATCACCATCACCACAACTCAAATTGTTAAAAGGGGACCACCCGTGTCGCGGTTTTATCCCCAATCTCTCTGCTTCGCTCTGTCAGCCGTGTCAAGGAGGGGTCAACTTTGTTGTGGGGTGCAAGATCGCATATGCCTTAGGCGGCGGCCCAGAAGGTGGACTGCACGTGCGACTCTACGGCGAAGCGATGTGGCGCTGCTGGTGATCTCTCTCTTCGGTCATGTGGATGACGAGGAGCGGACGGTAGGGGATCCTGGTGTTGCAGCGCTTTGGCTCTAGCAGCTCCCAGATCGTGTTTCGGAGGCCTACACCAGGGTTAGCAGGAGCCTCGATTTCTCGAGAGCGGTGCGAAGGCTTTTGGGGAAAGCTCAGTGCTTCAGCGCTGACGACCGTGATGCCTTCGGTGTCGTAACACTCTTGGGGGCACATTTGCAGCTACCTTCTCCGTGCTAGGGCTTCGGATGAAAACCCTTGACCGCCGCGGTCAATGGCGGCGGCGTGGTGCGTTGTAACCCTCTTGGGGCGTTGTCGTGGAGCTCCGGATCCACTCAGTCTCGTTCGGTGTCTTCGTGTTTTAGGTTTCTTTGTATGCTTTTGTTTATCTTTGATTTGCGTTGTAAGAGAGTCTCCTTATCACCTTGTATATGTTCGGACGTTGTGGCTTTATTTGTAAGGCGAAAGCCTATTTCAAGAAACATATCTATAAATGTATAACAGACACAAGGTCCTACTGAAAGGACAAACTTACCTAGCTCCTCCTATTGTCAAAATTAATAAACCTGCATAATTACAACATATTGCAGGCCATATTTCCTTCCCAAGATCACCATCACCACAGCTCAAATTGTCAAAAGGATAGGAAAACCAGATCTTGATTCTCTTAATTGCTGCTCCTTGAAGCAACCCGGGCAGGGCAGCTGCTAGCAATCAGGTAGTTAGCCTGTTCCACCATGGCAACTCACCCCATCGATCAGGGTTTGGTGCCCTGTAACCGCGACGACACTTACCCCCACAAACCCTACACCCACCTAGCTTACACCTCACTCTTCCTCGTCCTTCCCAACCAAAACATCTCGTTATAAGCCATGCACACCGGCTCTCCAGATCACTCAATCGCACGCAGCAGTGAGAGTTGCACTTCAGCGTCCTTCTCCTCCACGATTAATTGTAGCTACATCATGCAGGCCATGCAGAGACTTGTTGTGCTCCTTCTATCCGTGGCGATCACGGCGTCGGCGCAGGGCCCGGCCGTGTCGCCCGTCGCGCCCACCACGCCGGCGACACCGGCAGCCCCGGCGCCGGCGGCGGGGACGACGAACATCACGGGGGTGCTGGCCAAGGCCGGGCAGTTCAACACCTTCATCCGGCTGCTGCAGTCGACCGGCGTGGCGGCGCAGCTCGACAGCCAGCTCAACAGCAGCTCCGGGAACGGCTTCACGGTGTTCGCGCCAACGGACAACGCCTTCACCTCGCTCGCCTCGGGAACGCTCAACTCGCTGTCGGACAGCCAGAAGAACGCGCTGATCCAGTACCACGTCCTCTCCACCGCCATCCCCATGTCGCAGTTCGACACCGTCAGCAACCCGCTCCGGACGCAGGCCGGGAGCAGCTCGCCGGGGGAGTACCCGCTCAACGTCACCTCCATGGGCAGCCAGCAGGTCAACATCTCCACGGGCGTCGTCAACGCCACCGTCGACAACACGCTCTACACCGGCGACCAGCTCGTCGTGTACCAGGTCAGCAAGGTGCTGCTGCCCATGGCCATCGCCGGGACCCCCGCGCCCGCTCCGGCGCCGTTGGCAGCGCTCACACCCAAGGGGAAGAAGACGCCGGCGGTGTCGTCGGGAGCGGACGCGCCCGAGGCCGAGGCGTCGTCAGACGTGTCGCCCGCGGCGCCGGCGAGGGTGGTCACCGGGGGTGGTGTCGCCGTGGTGCACGTTCTGGCCTTGCTGGCGTGGGTCTGGTGGGGCCTGTGATTGCGCCCGGTGGGAGTCTGAGTCACTGAGTCGTACGTGAGGTCTCGATCCACATCGAACTTTTTTGCTCGCCTTTCCGAATGAAGTTGTTGGCTATTTTTTGCTTGATTTGTTTTTTATTTCACACCGTTAATATCATTGTAATTGCTAGGGGCATGTAAAGTGTAATCCGTTATGGCAGTCACATTTCTATGTAATGCTATTCAATAAGTTGTTCTTTAGGTAATGATACACTCCTCCGGGGGATTTCGTGTTGAGTAACACTACATCTAGGGACGAGTTCTACGGAATTTGCTTACGGACTCACCACCCAACACTGCATGTAAAACAAAAAAGAGGAACGTGGCCGATTTTTCAGGGAGAAACAAAATCTCAGCCAACCAACAATCCGCACGTCATTCCGTAGGGATTACGTAGGCTATTCAGTCCGTAAGTCTAGTGTTATTGTTTCGTGTTCCCATCCTCCGGGTCAAGACCACCCGTCCCGTGTGTTACGCACCCAACTCCCCTCCTGCCTTATCCTATCGGCTTCTTTTTTTTCTCGCACACCAGCAGGGCTGCCGATGTCGGATGTTCCTTCCTGCGCGCTCGTCGCCAGATGTTCCTGCCCGTGCGGCGCCCTCGCCTCCGGTTCCTGCACCTGCCCAAGCACGCCGTCGCCGGCGCGACCTCGCCGGATCCCAGCACCGCCACGACTCGCCCGCGCGGCGCCCTTGCATCTGATTCCTGCGCTCGCCGCCGGTTCCTGCGCCTGCCCAAGCACGCCGCCGCCGCGGCGACCTCGCCGGATCCTAGCACCGCCACGACTCGCTTGTCCTCGCCATCCCAACACTACCACGACCTCGCTGTTGATGGGTTCGTAGCATGGAAAACAAAAAAATTCTACCGCAAGAACGAACAAAACCTAGATCTAATCCAGATAAAAGCCAAGATCTAATCTATTAGACATGAGCAACGAGATAGATAGGAACTAACCCTCGTAGATCCGAAAGCGTAAACGAGATTAGATCTCGTGGTTGATGTAGTCGATCACTTGCCGATCTCAAGATCGTGTGGACGATCCTTCCGGCGTCGCGTTCCAGCAGCGCTTCCGCCGTCGGTCAAGTAGACGATCCTTCCGGCGTCGCGTTCCAGCAGCGCTTCCGCCGTTGGTCAAGTAGACTATCCTTCCGGCGCCACGTTTCGGCAGCGCTTCCGCAGTCGGTCACATGTGCGGAGTCGAAGCAGACATTCCTCTCCCCGTTCCAGCGAGCAGCGGAGGTAGTAGATCTTCTCCACGGAATCCCAGCAGCACGACGGCGTGGTGGTGGTGGTGGAGTAGAGAATTCTGCAGGGCTTCGCCTATGCCTGTGCAGAAGAAGGTGGAGGAGAGAGGCGGCAGAGATTGGGTGTTATGGGAGCAAGCGAGAAGGGGGCGCCCCTGCCCTTATATTTAAGGGGGGGAGGGCGCCTTGGGGAGGGGGAGTCCTTGTAGGACTCCCCTCCTCTAGGCCGGCGGATTGGGGAGTGGGGGGAGGAGTCCTCCTCCCCCACGACTCCTAGTCTTGACCCACCAGGACTCCTTGATCCCTTTCTTGATTTTCAAGCAAACTCCAAGATATCTTCTAGAACCTTCCGGAACATTCCGAAACCTTCTAGAATCCTCATACAAACACTCCGGAACATTTCCTAACTCATAAAATGATCTCCTATATATGAATCTTATTCTCCGGACCATTCCGGATCTCCTCGTGATGTCCCGAATCCAATCCGAGACTCCGAACAACATTCGGTCTCCAACGCATATTCCATATCTACTTAAAACAACTTCGAACCTTAAGTGTGTCACCCTACGGTTCGTGAATATGTAGACATGATAGTGACATATCTCCTATCAATAACCATCAGCGGGACCTGGAGATCCATAATGGCTCCCACATACTCAACGATGACTTTGCGATCGATTGAACCATTTACATACGAAACTAATTCCCTTTGTCTCGCGATACTATACTTATCCGAGGTTTGATCGTCGGTATCTCCATACCTAGTTCTACCTTGTTACTGATAAGTACTCTTTACTCGTTCCGTGATATGTCATCCCTTGTGACCCAGTCACATGCTTGCAAGCTAACTAGATGACATTCCACCGAGAGGGCCCAGAGCATATCTATCCGTCATATGGATGGACAAATCTCAATCTTGGTCTATGCGCTTCAACACATACTTTCAGAATACCCAATGGCACCTTTATAACCACCCAGTTAAGAAGCGGCGTTTGATGTCATCAAAGTATCCATCCGGTGATGGTGATTAACATAACCTCATGGTCGAAGGATTAGGTTACTATGCATTTTAAAAGCTTACAGCAATACGAACTTAATGACTTGATCTTATGCTACGCTTACTATGGGTGTGTGTCCATCACATCATTCTCCTAATGATATAACCTTGATCAGGAAACCATGATCATCAATTAATCAACAAGCTAGTTCAACAAGATGCTTACTAGGGACTCTTATATGTTTACAAAACACACATGTATTAGTGTTTCCTAATAATACAATTATAGCATGGGAAGTAAACATTCATCATAAACACAAAGATATAATAATAATCACTTTTATCATTGCCTCTTGGGCATATCTCCAACAGCTGTGCCCTGCCGCCACACGCTGCCGCGTCACCACAACCCTTGCCACACGCCGCCCTGCATCGCCCTCTGCTCCTCCTGAAACATGGCCATGCTACATACGGCATCCATCGTTGCTACCACAGATCAGAGCGCTTGCTACCCTAGTTAGCTGGTGTTGCTACTGTTGCGTCTTTGCTCCGAGCGTTTTGCTACCTTAGTATATTATTTTTGCTATGTATTCATATATTTTTTGCTAATTTTGCATAACTTTTTTGCTACAACCAATCTCGATGATTGTCCGGCGATGCCTCTGGCGATATCCCCTTTGCTACACCAGAAAAAATATTTTGCTACAACGATTTTGTGGTTTTGTTACAATAGCGTAATTTGTTTTGCTACGAGGTCTCCAACAAATTGTTTTTCCGGTGAAGTCTCCGACGAAGACGGTTTTGCTACATTAGGAATTTTTTTCGCTACAAGATCACCGGCGAATTCTCCGGCGAACTCTCCGGCGAGGACTAGTATGACTGTTATTTTTCTGGATTGAACCATTTTTTTACTACACCTAGCAAAAACGGGACACTTTGTAGCAAAACTGGGTCAACCGTAACAAAATAGTGATTTACAGCTGTTTTAGGGGACACGTGTCACGCTGGGGACCTAGGAGATCGGGGGCAATTATCCCCGGGGGACGCATAGCACTCCCCTTGTCTGTAGGTTTTATAAGATATGTGGTAATGTACACATTCATTTTTCTGATGAAGTTTGGAACGTGGAACTCATGAACCTTCACAAATGAAATCCGGTACTTGCAAACAAAATTATATTTTTGAGGGCACAAACCAAATTATATAACACCTTTGGTATGTAAAGTTGTTCTTGTGGGAATTTCTGTGCTTTACGCACATGAACAAAATAAGTTCTTAAAAATGGAAAAATCATGTTCATGCATGGCAAAAAGTGAGACTAAGGTTCAGTTTTTTCGTTGTGGCTTGTCCAGAAATGGTTTTATTCGGACCTCTCTAGGGAAAATAGGTTTATGAGAAATTCTAGTCCCCCTTTTTCCAATTGCTAATTATTGAATCCATGATGCACTAGTCAACCATCTCAAAAGTCCGAACTAATAAAAAAGGGCTAGACGGTATATTTCAACACTACCCTCACTCTACCCTATTCTTTAGTCCTTAGACAAGTGGGTTCGAGTAGGCCGCAAAATCTTTTTTAATACTGTATTTAGAGGGATCTTGAACTTAGGACGTTGTTTCTAATATCATATTGAATTCATGTACTAGCCAACTATCCCAAAGTCTGAACTGATGAAAAGATACTAAACAGTATATTTCAACACTATTTTCTCATCCCATTGCCTAAGTTGTATGAAAAAAAAAATGCATCTAGACTGAAATTGTGTCTAACTAACAGGTACTGTATTATTCGTAGTATTTATCGTGGATTTGCGCAGAAATTGATTTCTCAATATCATTAAGTGTTAAAAATCACAATAGAAATATGGTGTCGTTGTTACTTGAGAAAACATCACAAAAATTAATGTTGTAATATTTTATTACCAACTAAACAGGTTAAAATAAAAGCAGGCACGTAGAATTTATCAGCATGTCTCATGCTCCTTACAATCATGAGTTCTAAAATGATTCAAATAATTTCGGCTACAGTGCTTTTCTTGGCAGAGCAGTTTGGATTATTCTATCCGTCTATCACAAATTCACAACCCTCCACAAGAAATTGAGAAGAATTTTTTTTTGAAACGAGACAAAAGCTTTGCCTTTTATTGATATAGTAGAAAAAGAGTTGGCCCGTTTATGAGAAAAACTGGCTGAAAACCGATACAACACAATACAACACGCCATCCTCGAGGTTGCGCTCCACACGGGTCAACGACCAACCAGGTCGACACCACACCTCAACGCAACAGGCGGATGCGAAAGACCAGAGCCACCGCTCCAACTACCACGCCGGCCCCAGGACCACGTCCTGCCTGGCCGAAGACGAACCCGCCGCCGCCAAAAACCACCGAAACACACCACATGCCCCCCCCCAGTCCGGTGGACGTCCAAAGCGAGGCCCCAAGAGGCAAAGCGACACAAGAGCGCCACCCACGCCCGATCCAGCGAGGGATCTAGGGTTTCCCCCGGAGAGCCCGGGCGGAGGAGCAAGGAACATTCGCTTCGACGATGACTTCAAGAAGAATGCGGCGCCCACGAGCGTCATCGTCGTCGGACCCGGCCACCACCAGGACAAGGCTTTCGTCCATCAAAGAGTCCTGAACCTCACGACCGCCCAACAAGGACCGACACAACCACCAAACCTCCCCTCCCCCAAGCTTTTGACGATCATCAAACAACCCTTCCGTCGCCACGCCTAGGCTCTCCATCGCCGTGACGAAGGCCGCCGTCTGGATCATCACCGCTGCCCGGGAGATAGTTGCCAAAAAACAACCAGAGCAAACCCGGGCAGCCGCCACCGCAAAAGGGACCGAAGATCTCTGCCACCATGAAACCTCCCTGGCGGCCCAGATCGAGCCCCGAATGAGCCCGCGCCGCCACGACGAGCCCTCCAACCACATGACGCCCTCCAAGCAACCCGTCCTCCGACCATACGCACATACGCGCCGCCGCTGCACCATCCAGCCTCGTCGTGTAGGCAGAGGGACCACAACCCGCTCAAGCCCATCTAGACCCAGAAGGGTCCCTCCATTGCCGAGAGCTCCGAGGGCCGCCAGCACCAACTCCTCCACCACGAGAAGCACCGCACAGCCAGAGCAGATCAACGCCACCGCCGCCTGCCGCGCACCCGGCTGCGTCGACGCCCCTGCGCCGGAGCAAAGCTCCAGCAGCTCGCGCCGCCGCAACGCAGGACCTGCATCCACCCCGCAGGCGCCGTGCCACTAGAACCGCCTACCTCGCCGCCGCACCTCCAGGCCGTGCCGCCGCGAGCCCCGGAAATCCCGCCGCGAGGCTGTCCTCTAGACCACCGCGCAGGGACGCGAGGGGTGCTAGGTCCCCGCCGCCCCCTTCATCGGCGCCGCCTGGCTTCGCCGGCGGCCGCCTCGGGAGGCGACGAGAGTGGAGGAGCAGAGGCGGGAGGCGGCAGCGGCGGGCACTAGGGTTATCCCCTCGGTCGCCGGGAGGAGGCGACGCGAGGAGCGGAACCATCAGACTATGAGAATGTGCAAATTGAGAAGAATGAACAAGGAAGAAAAATTCAGGCTGAAAAACCAATGCACTAGCGTGCAAATTTACAGTGAGTTCTTAATTTACAACCAGTCTGTCAGCTAAAGAAGACGGAGAAGTAACACAAATTAATTAATAGGAAGGAACCAGTCACCATTAACTAGCAGCAAGAAACAAACCTTTTAAACTATGACACAATGTTCACGATCATGACCTGCACAGCCTGAACTGAACAAATCTTAAGTCTGAACACTAGCAGATTCTGCTACAACTGAAGAATAGCATGGGTGGTACTACCAACTTGTAAAACCCATTGCAGAGATAAATTTTTGGATGCCAATGCAGAATGACACCAGCACAACAAGTGTGATTATACACGAAATAACCAATTTTGATTTCTGAGCTGCATAGCTTGAACTGCACTGGACACACTTCGAAGTCTGGATACATTAGCAGATTGTGCGAAACCGGACAGTGCAATTTATTTGGTTCTTCAGAACCGGAAGGCACAAAAGTTCGTCATCTGACACAATCGGCAGTGAAATCCCGGTGATGTGCAGGGAGTACGAGCGGCTGGTTAGGGCATCTCCACCGGGCCGATCTAACCTGCCCGGCCGCGCCCGAACGCGTACGCGCGGACGTGCGGGGCGTGCACGGTGTCCCAACAGCTCGACCCATCCATCCCGACGCGTCCAGCTCGATCCATCGGCGCATCTAATTTGCGTGACCACTGGGTTGGTCCGGACATGGGCGGGTCGCGGGCGTGTCCTCCCCGTTTGTGCCTCTGGCCCACCCGTCAGCCACCGCGGCGTTGGTTCAGATGCGTGCAACGGCATTGACTCAGACGCAACCAAGCCGGCGATTCAGAGTGGCAGAAGGTTGACCGGTGGCAGCCTGCGCCATCAATGACGACGAGACGGTACACTAACTGATTGGACGCTTCAATGTCGTCTCTTCGACCTCCGCGTCGGCATCCGATGTCGGGCCTTTTTAACTAGCCGTCTGCGGCAAGTTTCTCCCACACCATACATTTCTCTCCTCTCCTCCTTTTTGTTCTCCACTACTACTTGTAGCTAGCGATGGCCGGCGGCGAGGGATCGACGGCAGGGCGTGACGGCCGTGGACGTCGAGGGGGGCGCCGAGGACGCGGCCAAGTCAGCGCGCCACCATGCTCTCCCTTGACGTCGTCGTCGCCCGACGAGGTCGACCCAGCCATCCAGTTCACCGTGGCCATCCACGCCGGTATGCCGAGTGACAGGCTGCTCCTGCCCGCACATTCGTGACCTTGGTCGGCGACCAGGCGCTCACGATTGTCATCCTGCGGGCGAACGGTCTCAGGACCAACAGGTACCCAGTCGCTCTGCAGTTCGACCACCTCGGCAAGTTGTACCTCGGCAATGGCTAGGAGTGCTTCGCCCACACGCCCAAGATCAAAGCGGGCAACATCCTCGTCTTCAAGTACGACGGCGAAGGAAGGCTCGGCGTCAGCGTCTTCGATGACAGCATGTGCCGGAGACGGTACCACCCGATCTCCGACTCCGACTCCAACACCGACAAGTAGGTTTAGGCTGTGCGCGCACCATGTACCATGTATCGATGTAGGCATTGGCCACACTTGCAATGAAAAGCTTTATTCAAGCCCTAAACTACATAACTAAATGAAGAACTTTTGTTACAAGCGTATCATAGGCACACATAAACTACATAACTAAACGGATCAAAGACAGCATTCATCATTTCTGGGCGATTGTCGCGGCCGCTAGATCGGCGACGAGGAAGGCCAGGCATGCATGGCAGCGTGGGGAGGTAGGGTTTCTGGTTTGTACCTACATCAGCCGGCCTCCCCTTTTTATGGACGTGCCTGGACGCGGCGGGAAACGCCTAGAAGAGGCTGGAATTGGCCGGAAAGAGGCGGGAAACGACTGGAAGAAAGCCGGCAGCGGCGGGGTGGCGGGAACGAACTGGATATACACTGACGCCGACGTCGGTGACAGACCCTTTTGTAGGCGCGGACATTTAAATCGCGGCGCTGGACGCGGTCGTACTGACTGACCGGATCGCGGTCTAAAGTGCCCGCGGACCGATCTAAATGGATAGAAACGGAGAGTTTCGGATGACCTTGGTGTGGACTAGTGGAGTTCGTCCGACGGGGGAGCTGGTCACCAGCTGCTGCCTGCTGGTGCCACGGAGGGGCCGCTTTGGCAGAGACAGGTGCGCACAAGGTCCTCGTCCGGCTGCCGGCGACAAGACACGTTTTTTTTTGGCAGACACCACACACGACATGGGAGGCGTGGCCACACGTAGCGGCGTCGCGAGCTCCCGCCAGAGTTGCCTTAAGGCTTCGGACAACCAATATGTTTAAAATAGTCTTTTTTGGATCAATCCGCGGACAAGAAATTGTGTTCTTATACAGAAAAGAGAAATGCACGGATGAACAGACTACACATAAAATTGTTAGAAAACATTCTTTGTTCTGTTTATAAAAATGAGTATAAAACTGGCGGACAGCCACACAGACAGCAGGTCGAGTACGACACACCCAGGGAGTGGTTACAGAAGTGAAATCAACTTCTCTCGGGCGGTGCATCTGTATCGGCCTTCGCTGCGACGTGATCTCCTTCCCTCTCTCCAGATCCCTGCCGCTACCTGGTCCTATACTCGTTCGGGGTGACGACGGGGCAAACCTAGTTTGTTTCCCACCCTTGGCGGTGTGTGGGATCGGTCGGGGGCTGGGCTGTGATGGCGGAGAAGGGGGTCCAATCAGCGATGGGTGGCTTGGCGGCGGGGGCGGGATCGAGTCAGATCCCGTCGGCCGATGGAAGCAAGGCGGATGCGGCGGTTAGGAGTGGGGCGTATCCTTCGGAGTCCGATGCCGGCGACGGTGTGGCGGCGATGATGGGGCGGCTCAAACTGACGGCCAAGGAATCCAAGGTTTTTGTTCTTGATGACCTATCCGAGGACGTCTATGGTGGCCTGGAGTGGGCTCTACTGGGGAAGGTTCTAGCACAGAACACTATGCACGTGGAGACCATTAAAACGGTAATCAAAGCTTCCTGGGGAAACCCTAAAGGTATGAAGGTGTGGTCCATGGGGCCAAATCTCTTTTTAGCAGAGTTCGAATCAGAGGCAGATCGGGAGAGGGTGATCCGGGGATCCCCATGGGTCCTCAGTAAGAATGCGATCCTCCTGAAGAAATTTGATCCAAGGATCTGGCCGGCTGATGTCGTCTTTGATAGATTGCTGCCGTGGGTTCGAATCCATGGACTACCCTTCCCTCTCATGAACCGGGAGAGGGGCACGCCCCTGGCAAGCAATATTGGTGAGGTGGTGCAGGTTGAGGTGGATGAGAATGGACGGGCGTGGGGTGAGTTCCTCCGCGTCCGAATGAATGTTGATGTTTCAGAGCCTTTGATGCGCTGGCTGGCAGAGTCGGCTAGCTTGAAGAAGACCCTGTATTATGATGTCAGTTATGAACGGCTTCCGATGTTCTGTTTCTCATGCGGGCTGATTGGACATTCCTCATTGGCGTGCCCAACACCAGCTGGTAGAGATGATGATGGCAAGCTGCCTTGGTGCAGCGAACGGGTTTGTGTTCCTGATATGTGGAAGAAGGATCAGAGATCTTCATCTGGCCAGGGCTCATTCTCGGGTCAAGGGTCTAGTAACCGGCCTTATGCGGCGGGTAAGAAGGATGGGAAGGTTACCTCCCCCAGCAAACCTCGGAAAAGTCGTGCCAAGAAGTCGACTCAGGTGCAACCTAAGTCTGGCGATGTTAAGAATGCTTCGGGACAGAAACGTAAGCAAATGTATGTTGCAAAGACTGCCCCGGCTCTTGCGATCACCTGTTCTGCAGCGCTTGCGGGCCAGGAGGGGGCGGACGGCGATTCCCG
Source organism: Avena eriantha (assembly GCA_910589775.1). NCBI lineage: Eukaryota > Viridiplantae > Streptophyta > Magnoliopsida > Poales > Poaceae > Avena > Avena eriantha. The sequence continues at coordinate 154,903,529 of OU342742.1, read as the reverse complement.
CAGCGATGACTCAAACAAGAAACAGAAGAGCAGTGAACTAGGAGTTATTCCTCGATCGGCGGATCTGGCGGAGGCTGTGGACCAGCCCCGCCCCACGCAATGAGTCTCCTTGCATGGAACTGTCGAGGATTGGGCTCGGACTCGACAGTGGGCGATCTTCGGTGGCTCGTCAAGAAATACCGACCCGCTATCCTTTTTCTCTCAGAAACGAAGATGAAGGACAGGAAGGCTCAAATGTTTATGTGGTCTCTTGGTTACTCTGGTAGCCTTGGTGTGAGCAGTGAGGGGCAAAGTGGTGGCCTGGTACTGTTCTGGAGGCAGCCTTACTCTGTGGTGCTGAAGGGAAGCAACTCAAATTGCATTGATGTGCTTATGTCAGCTGAATCAGGGGATGATTGGCGTGCTACTTTTGTCTATGGGGAGCCTCGGAGGGAGAAGAGGCATGCTTTCTTCGATCTCATGCGTCAACTGAGTTCGTAGTGGTCTGGTCCCTGGATCTGCTGTGGTGACTTCAACGAGGCTCTGAGTCAGGATGAGCATTATGGCTCTAACGATCGTTCAGACTCCGAGATTCGCTTGTTTTAGGAGTGTTTGGAGGATTGTTCGTTGGTGGACATGGGCTTCATTGGCCCCATGTTCACTTGGTCGAACCGTCAGGTTAACGACCGGAATGTGCGAGTTCGGCTAGACCGGGCGGTGGCGAATGGGGACTTCACTCATTTATTTGATGATTGCATGGTGGAGAATGTGATTACTACAACCTCTGATCATTATGCCGTCTGTATCAGGTTAAAGAGGGTTTCTGATGATCCGGACCCTAAGCCGGTGCAAATGGGGTTCAAGTTCGAGGCTGCCTGGCTACGGTCGCCTAATTACGTCCAGGTGCTGGAGCGGGCCTGGAAGGACGGCTCACAAGGGCCATCGTCGCTGAGGGCCACCTGGGCTACCCTCCACCGGGTGGCTGTGTCACTGGGCCAGTGGAGCAATGACACATTTGGCTCTGTGGGCCAGAAAATTCGAAAACTCGAGCGGCGGCTAAAATTTCTAAGACTCTCACCTTGGGACAGTACTGCCGATGAAGCTAAGCTGGTGGAGCGCGAGCTGTGTGAGTTATTTGAAAGGGAGGAAATCATGGCCAAGCAGCGGTCACGTGTGGATTGGTTGAAGGAAGGGGACCGTAACACGGCCTTCTTTCATGCACGAGCTTCGGCAAGGAGGCGTACAAATAAGATCAAAGCGCTGGTTCGTGATGATGGCTCGAGGTGCACTGACATGGCAGAAATTAAAGGACGGGTAGAGCAATTTTATGATACGTTGTTCTCTTCTGAGCCTAGAGATACTTCCGAGTCTATTACAGCCTTGTTTTATCAAACCCACTAGGACTTCTTGGAGCATGAAGTCTGTTCGGCGGTAAGAGGCTTTCTTGAGAGGGAGGCAATCCCCGAAGGGTTATGTGACTCCATTATTGTCTTGATCCCGAAGGTAACTAATCCTGATAACCTTAAGAACTTCTGTCCCGTTAGTCTGTGCAACGTTCTGTACAAGATTGCCTCCAAAGTACTTGCTAATAGATTGAAGCTGATTCTTCCAATAATCATTTCCGAACAACAAAGTGCCTTTGTTCCTGGCAGGCTGATTACTGATAATGCCCTTGTGGCCTATGAGTGTCTCCACACCATCCGTCATCAGAAAGTCAAGAAGCCGTTCTTTGCCCTGAAAATTGATATGATGAAGGCGTATGATAGAGTGGAGTGGAGCTATCTCCATGACTGTTTAGTGAAGCTGGGTTTTGCCTCTTCCTGGATTAGGTCAGTTATGCGGTGTGTCACCGATGTTCGGTATGCTGTCAAAGTTAATGGTGACCTCACCAAGCCGGTTCTACCCTCCCACGGAATTCGACAAGGGGACCCTATTAGTCCATACTTATTTCTCCTCTGCACGGAGGGTTTATCATGTTTACTTCATAAGAAGGAGATTGAGGGTAGTTTACAAGGTCTATGTAACGGTCATCATGGGCTGGCAGTTTCCCATCTTCTTTTTGCTGATGACAGTATTTTCTTTGCATGGAGCGATCCGACGAGTGTTCAAGCTTTGCAAGATACTTTGAGAATTTTCTGTGATGGATTGGGGCAGAAAATCAACCTGGACAAGTCTACTATTTTCTTTGGAAACCACTGTGGCTCGGAGGTCAAGCAGGGTGTCATGGACCGTCTTGGTGTTCAGAATGAAGCCCTTCAGGAATCTTACTTGGGCATGCCTACGGATGTGGGCAGAGCACCGATCGGCACCTTTCGATTCCTTACCGACAGGGCCTGGAAGCGAATTAATACGCTCTCTAATAGGCCTCTATCGCGGTCAGGCAGGGAAACACTGATTAAGTTCGTGATCCAGGCCCTCTCTACCTATATTATGAGTTGCTTTCTAGTGCCGATCGGCAATCTTACGGTGATGCGGCATGCGATTGCAAATTTTTGGTGGGGAACGGAAGACGGACATAAAAAGATGCACATGAAATCATGGGACTGGTTATCCACTCCGAAGCCGCTTGGGGGAATGGGTTTCCGTGATCTAGTGTTGTTTAACAAGGCGATGTTGGGGCGACAGTGCTGGCGCCTTCTAACTGAACCGGATTCTTTGTGTGCCCGTGTTCTAAAGGGGCGATATTTCCCGGATTCTGACTTCTGGAATGCGTCGAAACCAAGGTCCTCCTCGTACACCTGGCACAACATCCTCTCTGCTAAGGATCTTGTCCAACAGGGTGTCCGTTGGGGGATTGGAGATGGTCAGAAAACGTCCGTCTTAAAGGATAACTGGATCCCTGGGGTGCCACCTGATTGTGCTAGAACTCTGATTCCCTTGAGTGCTGACGCAACTGTGAGCATCTTGTTGGATCCATCCTCCGGGTTGTGGGATCATGCTGTGGTAAAAAGCCTCTTCGATGCTCAGACTTCAGCTAAGATTCTTGCTATTCCTTTGAGTCGCCATGGGGGTGAGGACTTTATCTCTTGGCCACATGCTCGCGCTGGGGCCTATACCGTCAGGTCTGCTTATAATCTGACCAGGACACAACTGTTCATCCACAAACGTAGCCAGGCAGGCGGCCTCCCCTCTGATCTGACTGGCGAAACTGTACTTTGGAAGAAACTGTGGAAGTCAAAAGCTCCGGGGAAGATGAAAATCACGATCTGGAGATTTGCCCTGGACTGCTTGCCGAGCGGCCACCAGCTCCTCCACCGCAGAGTGCCTGTGTCTAGGGCATGTCTGTTCTGTGGCCGTGAAGAGCGTGTCGAACACACGCTTCTACTATGTCAATATGCCAGGGAGGTTTGGAGAGGCGTCAAGGCCAAGTTCCCACTCAATCTCCGCAGACGTTTCTTCACTAATACTAAAGCCTGGGTTCTGGACTTTCTAGAGAGAACGGATGATCTATCCTTGGTCACCTTGGCGGTGACTATGTGGCATATCTGGAATGCATGAAATGCAGTGCGACATGGTGATCCACTTCAGCCTCCGCATAGCCTTGCGGAGCAGATCAATGCCTACATTCTCATGATTCAGCAACATCTTCTGAAGCCCCATACCAGCCATAGACGTGAGACCACTTCACCAGCTCCCATTTGGTCTCCGACACCGGAAGGTACGGCGGTTATTAACGTTGATGCAGCGTTGTTTGAGGCTTCTTCTCGGGTGGGGGTAGGCGTCATGATTAGGTACCACAATGGTGAATTTTTGGCTGCTCAGAGTCAGTTACTCGAGGAAATCATGGCGCCGGATGTTGCAAAAGCACACGCTATTAGATGTGCAGTCTCCCTTGCTCGTGATGAAGGCTTGGACAGGTTCATGATCGCGTCCGACTGCTTGTCAGTCATTCAGCGGATTAAGGCCCCTGAGCGGTATAGATCGTTGATTGGTGTGATTATCGAGGATATTAAATCTATGGCTCGATCCTTGTCTTTGGTGTCTTTTCGTCATGTTAGTCGTTTGTGTAATAATTCAGCGCATGTGCTTGCTCGTAGAGCTGAACGTTTTGGTAGCTGCTACTTTAGAGATTATATCCGGAGTTCATCCGTGGGAAACTTTGTATTGATGTTATTTGATCAATAAAGCGTTGAATTCTCTATATAAAAAAAACTTCTCTCGGGCGAACAGAATATGTGGTGCTTCTAGCTTCTAGGATGGTAGCAGCTCGCAGTACATGATGGTGGTATTCGTAGTCCACCAGCCCGCGCGTAGCGACTAGCGAGGAGAAGGGAAAACCACGTGCCACCGTCTCCACCCGAAACCACCCGACCCGAGCCAGCCACCAGCCAACCAGTGCGCGCCGCACTCGCGCTGGTGATGCCCCTCTTTTTTTTTGCCTTCGCTCCCAAGGAAGCGACCGGCGACGTCAAGTTGCTCCCCGAGGAACCGCGCGTCCGTCCAGAAAAACGTGATGGGGGAACACGACGAGCCGACGTACCCCCGAGGGCGATGCAGCCAACTCGCCGCGGCTAAAGATCGTCAGAGCCCTACTCATCACCCGCCTCCCGTGGCTCAGTGCCGACCACCAACATATTCCTAGTTTTCTTTTGATGCAAGATTCGTGGATAAGATTTGCGTCCTGGAGAGTCCACAGCTGTTCTGTCGCCACAGGCCTCCACTTGCAAGCTGGAACTACTTTTATTAGTATGTTGATTCAGTCTCTCCATAATGCAATGCAACTAAATAATAGTTAAACCATGCCACAGATTATTACAGCCTTGCTGCAAAAATATAAGTCATCCGCCCCTATTTACATAAAGTTTTTTCAATTGCATAATCTAATTTTAACCATCAATTCGGCAGATAATATGTTAAAAAAAAACTCATACACTGCATATCTGCATATCCCGCGTTTTGTTGTTCATCGAACCGTGACATATATATAAATAGGGACGGAGGAAATATATTTAAACAATCACTAGGAGATCAATGTCAAAATGGTCACATGATTGAAAATAAATTACAAATCCAATAGTGAGCCCGACGGAAAAACTAACCACCTCCAGCGTGTTGGCATGTTACTATTCCAACTGTGCACGTGACACTAGAGAACAAATAGAAGATAAAACGATGACTTAATGGAAAAAAAGACTATGCACATTACTTGTATGCCATCTTCATCAAATCCATCCAGGGAATGATAGATCAAGAGTTTTCACGCTGGAGGACATATCACCGATGTTGGGTGAAAGACACTTGGCTACATGGATACGGTAAGAATGACCCTTAGTAACCACCTTCCTCACATACATTTTGATAAGGATATATTGTTGGCTTCCACCCAAAAGCACCGGTGTCCCTTCAACCCTAAGTTCTAGATAAACCAACAACAGGGGAAGATACAAGAAAGGCACTGTAAAATGCCTCGCTCCCCTCTCCTCCTCATGGAAAAAAGAGGCGGCGGCGGCTCCCTCCCTCCAGATCTCAACCGGCGAGTGCGCTGGTTCCCTCTCCCTCCGCTTGCCGCTCCGGCGGTAGGAGGGCGGGGGAACCTCGTTTCTCCGCCTAGTAGTTAGGGTTAGGGTATGTCTGCCATGGGGCGTCGTTGGGGTGGTGGGAGCGGCGCTCGGGCAATAAATCCGCCTCAACTCTACTCCCACACTAGCGACGACCTTCACAGCGACGCCTCAGAGTTGATGGCAAGGTGTGCTAGTCGTTCCTTCAGATCGACAGCTTGGTCTTCTCGCCTTTCATCAGATCTGGCGAGATCAGTTTCTCGGTGTGTTGTCGGTGTTCGTCGTTCTCAGCGACGACGCTGGTGTCCAGGGCGAGGTGGTTTCTCTGGAGCGCGGATGTTGGTTCAGAGGTGGTGGATCTGTCGTTCTTCTCCGGTTTTGTCGATAAGAGGCAGCGGATCTTGGTTCAAGACAGCACGGGGACGTCCCCCGGTCGACGTGCCACAGCGACATGTGCTTCGCTGCGTGCAGCAGGCCTGTTCATCGACTCACAAAGCCTCGTTGGCGATGGTGCTTTTTTGGATCTTGCAGTGTTGGAGGTTCGACGTCTATTCCAGCGTGCGTCTCGATGGCGTTGGAGTTGGGCGGCGGCCGCTAGCTTCGGTGGTTGCAGGAAAACCTAGGGATCGTTTTGTATTTCTCGGTCACTTAGGATTTTATCTGTATTGTTTCCAGGATAATCATTTTATCCCAGTTTGTCTTTTAGTTTTCACATGTGTTGCTCTATGTAACTTGATTTTCGATTAATGAAATATGTGGTTGCTCTAAAAAAATATTCTAGATAAACCAATTATTCAGTTGCCAAGAGCTTTTATTGTGACTTTGTGAGGATCGCGTTATTTCGAACAATCAACATGCTTCCTATGCTATCTCGATTATAAAATAGATGAAAATATATTTGTTTCGCAGTAGCCATTTTACATTTTAAAGGACGTGTTGAACCTTTTTACCTATCATTGAATAAAATTGTATGTCTTGAACATTTTCATCCAATACCTAAGCTTGTGGACAAAAAACTGAAAGTGAATAATGCTAAAGTTGCATTTTTCAAAGAAAGGTGTCCATATGTAAACAATATATTTAGAGCCAAGCAAGTATATATCATATTGTTTACAAAATAATATATACTTAGTGCGGTCTATAAAATTCGTTTCGATGCAAGGTTTTTTTTCCCCATAGGCTGCTTGTATACCCTAAAAAAGTCTTGTAGACTCTGTACATGATAGTTGTGGTATTCAGAAAAGATGACTAAATGACACACCTTTGTTTGGTTTTGACGAAAATGACACATAATTGTGTGTGAGGTCAAATACCATGACACAAAGCGTGCTACTTGTGGCAAAGTACAACCAAAGGGTGTGCTATTTTGTCAGATTTCTTAGCTACTCTTTTAGAATTTGTTTCCATGATTTGTCTTGCCGACAAAATAAACAAATCCGCGATACTCAATTTTCCCAACTTTAAAACTACCGGCCCTGTCGTTCGCTCCAGCCTTCACTCACCTCGCTACAAGAGTCCTGTCCGATCCGATCCTGCACCAGCTAGCGACCGAGAGAGGCAGCCACTTGGATCACCATGACCGCCACGTCGCGACCACAGCCTCCTGCCACCCACGGCAACGGCACCCTCGCGCCGCCCGCCAACGGCGCCGAGACCTTCGCCAAGTTCTTCGAGTGCTGGATCTTGCAGCAGTCCCGCGACCTCGACGCCCTCCGCGCCGCCGCCGCGGCCCCACCCGCCGGCCCAGGTCCCGACGACGACGCCGAACTCCGACGCCTGGTCGACCGGGTCCTCGGCCACTACGAGCACTACTACCGCGCCAAGTCCGCGGCCGCCTCCGCGGACGTGCTCCCCATGTTCGCGCCCTCCTGGATCTCCGCCACCGAGACGCTCTACCTCTGGTGCGGCGGATGGCGCCCCACCGCCGCGCTCCACCTGCTCTACTCCAAGTCCGGCGCGCAGCTCGAGGCCCAGCTCCCCGCCTTCCTCGACGGCGCCGGCCTCCGGGACGGCGACCTCGGCGGCCTCGACGCCGAGCAGCTCCAGGCCGCCGACCAGCTGCAGCGCCGCACCATCCGGAGCGAACGCGAGATCGACGAGGCCGCCGCCAGCGCGCAGGTGACTACTCTATTAACGATACGGTCCAGCTTATTCTTCTTCTTCGAGCTAAGATGCGAGCAATGCGTGCGTGCGCAGGAATCGCTGGCGACGACGAAGATGGTGGAGATCGCCGGAGGCGGCAGTGCGGCGGAACAAGGGATGGAGCAGGAGATGGAGGCCAAGGCGGAGGGGATGAGGCGCGTGCTGGAGATGGCGGACGGGCTGAGGATGGACACGCTGCGCGCCGTGGTGGCGCTGCTCCGGCCGCCGCAGGCCGTGCACTTCCTCGTCGCCGCCGCCGAGCTCCACCTCGCCGTGCACGACTTCGGCCGCCGCAAGGACGCGGCGGAGTGAGCGCGCGCGTGGCCGGGAGGCTCGCACCCGCGTGATTTCTCTGTCGGCGGCATTATTGGCACGCTCGCTTGTTTGGTCAACGCGGGGTGCGCGATAAGCTTTGACCGAGCCACTCTCCCGATCCATTTCGTGTAGTCCGTGTACTGTGTACTGCCACCTTGTCAAATCTGTCGTGATTATGAAAGAACGTGTAGATGTACTGTAGCATTTTCGTTATGAAAGGGAGGGTTCCAGCAACAATATGAGTACGGAGTACTATTCAGTCGCCCTTTTAGATATTCCAAAGTGAGTTAGGAGTACATATGTTTTAAAATCCTCGAGACATGTTTCCGCCCAGTTTTATAAATGACAGGGCCGGCCCCCCGGGGGGACCTTCGAGTTCCTGCCGTGTCGCCATTAAAGACATGTCCGAGCTTTTCATCTGTGCGGTTCAGGCTTTAGGGAGAAGAAAGGAAGCCTCACGTCCTCCTAGCGGGCTTTTTTGTTTACATAGTTTGGGTCTTGTATCTTTTTATTATCCTCTATGAGGTGATTAAATGGGTGGTGCCGGTGGTGTAGAAAATAGGAACTTGTATCGATCTCTTGATAAGCCTCTAGGAGGTGATTAAATAGGTCGGACTGGTGGTGTAGAAAATGGCTAGAGTCCAGTAAAAAGAAATTAGCACACGGTCTTTTCTTCCGCTTAAAAACAGACGTTTTTTTGCTAGGATTAGCAGACCATTTAGATACCTCGTGTTCCATAATTCCTTTACAAATTTAGTATTCACTTTCACGCCAGATCCCCTATTTTTCTCCAAAGGTCAAATAACCAATTGTATGTACAAATTGTTCGATATGGATACTGCTTTTTTGACAAACTTCAGCGGCTTAATAGTTTATATACACATGTAATAATAATTATTATGATATT
>OU342742.1:154239619-154294588 GCA_910589775.1 Avena eriantha | reverse complement strand
AGATCGCGGGAAATGCAAGTATCGAGAGACAAAGGGAATAAGACACGACTGTCCCGGTTCAAACGACGAAAGATCTTCATGGAACGCACAGGGGTCACATGGCCATCCAGGTCCCTCTGTCGATCATTGGTGCGGGAGTGTCCCGACCATGTCTGGAGTGTTTCGAACCGTGGGGTATCACGCTTAAGGGCTTGATTATGCTTAGAGAGTGTTTATATGATTGGTAGAATCGCCGAAGAATAGTAGAGAGAAAACCGGAAGGGTTTCGGTAAGTCTGGAGGATGTCCGGAGTGGAGGTGGAAGTGTTCCATAGCCACGGAGATTGAATAATATGTGAATGAATGTTAAATATTGATTTAATCATTTATTCATAATTATTTAATAAAGAGAAAAATCAATTAAATGGTCAAAGGCTTAATGGGCCAATTCCCGGAGGGGAGAGGGCCCATTAGGGAAAGGAGAGAGGGAGAAGGGGCAAGGGGGTGGCCGGCTGGGCCTAGCCCCCCCCCTCCCCCCGTGCGGGGCCCACTAGGTGGCCGGCGGCCTCCCCTGCCCCTCCTCTCCTTTAGTCCCACCCCGGGACTTTGAGGGAGGTAGTACCTCCCCTCCCCCTATATATAGTGGGGGTATTTGGCCAAATTAAATACACCAATAATCAATAAAGGTCTTCTCACTTTTGGGAGGACCTATAATTGATATTTTCTCCCTCCCCCACTCTCTCTCTCGTGACCATGGTCCCAAGTCTAGACTACGCGGACGAGAGACATTTTCACCGCGGAGCGCCGTCGCGCTGCGGGATTCGGATCCGGGAGCTCTACTTCCATAACTGCTGCTGGATCGGGGAAGCGAGAGTCATCGTCAAGCACCGGACGTGTGTAACTCCCCGCGAGGTGTCGCACTTGAGGCACTCAAGTCGTTGGAGCCAGAGGAGCGCAAGGACTTCATCACGACCTTGAGGTCGGCTTCAACTCATCTACATCAACCATGCTCTCCTGAGCATTGACAAAGCTTTTCGATCTTCAAAGGTAAGTTCACGAAAAGTCCCTCCCGTTACGGTATTACTAATAGATAGGTCCTGATAGCTTCAGGGGTTCAGGGGCGTAGAGTAAAATTTATTGTTTTCATACGCGGAACCCCAACACAGCATATATACATTATATCTTGCCTACTAAAACTGGGAGATTAGCTAAATTCGTTAACCATTACTTGTAATAAAATGTATGGATGAAATGTCTAGATGAAAAGCATAAGAGATAGGAAAAGCTAAGTGGCCCATTTATGTGTTAGAAGACTTATCAGTCGAAAGAAAACTGCCATATTTAAGCTCTTGCAATTATTATCTAATCTATGTTTTTTCCTATCATAAGCTATATCAAAATTGGCATGTATTCATGATAAATTTTCGATATGCTTCACTTACTGTTGATAGTGGTGACAAGTTTATATTTCTACCCAAATGACAAACAAAACAAACACATCAGATAATTTTCTAGACTAACAACTGAGTGTTAATATATTACTTTCATTACCTATTTCCAACAAAACAAATTTAAGACATTTAACTATGAAGTTTGGTAAGTTCCAATGGTTTGGCCATGCTTTAGCTGAGAAAAAGTCCAATTGAACATGTGCATGTTCTTCCATCGTGGTAACTTTAATTGGTGTCTTCCCTTGGTAATTATGGCCAAGAAAGATTTTGCGATCACGTTTCATCAAGCCCATAAGTATTTTATGGCAATTTTGCTCCTGATAGAAAATTGGAAATCCCTAATCAATAATATTGTCATCTTTAATCAATGCAGATAGTTTTTTCAATTCTATGATCATAAGAACACAAAAGGAATGTTATTATTTAGTTCTCTCGTCTTTCGTTAACTTTTAGCAAGGTGTCCTAGAATAGTCCTTGTTGTCTAAGAGTTTTTGTAAGAAAAAAACATAACTATCCAGGTAGATCGAAAAGAAAATTACAGCTAAGATCTATTCTAACAAAAACATAACTATCCATGAAGATCGAAAGATAGCTAAGACCTATTCAAGGATAAGCACATTCCATGCCACACCCTAATTGTTCTCACAGTTGAAAATTTATAGGTTCCTTACAACTATGCTTAGTTAGTATGTGTTTGTCATAACTGACTGACAAAATCAAGATGGAAAGGTCTAAGGTACTTTGTGCCAATTCATAATTTCTAGAATAAGAAAGAGTATGTTAACTGTAGGTTAATATCTCTTCATTGAATCTGTGTGGACTGAGAAGAGAGAAACATATTAAGCACGAAACCAAGAAGATAGGAAATATTTCATGGTAACGAACGAACCTGCATCGAACACATTCTAACTAACATGACACCAAATGATATTATAGGTTATACTAATATGGTGGGCATCTCTAAAACGGTGGCTCAATATAACTACATTGCATGTTTCCTAACATTTTTGTGATTCTAGGATGATCAATTTCATAAATAAACTTCCCAAATGATCTTCTATATTGATATGGGCAGGGCATTTCTAACACAGTGGCTCAATATAACTACTTTGCATGTGTCCTAATATTTTTGTGATTCCGGTATGATCAACTTCATAAATAAACTTTCCAAGCGATCTTCTATATTGATGTGGGCGGGATTTTCTAACATAGTGGCTCAATAGAACTACTTTGCATGTGTCCTAACATTTTTATGACTCTAGGATGATCAAGTTCATAAATAAACTTTTCAGATGATCTTCTATATTGATATGGGACAGACATCTCTAACACAATGGCTCAATAAAACTATTTTGCATGTGTCCTAACATTTTTATGATTCTGGGATGATCAACTTCAAAAGTAACCTGATTCTTCCGTTGGTTGACCGGGCCGTTGTGGCTCTCATGAGGAAGGAATATTCATTCAGATGTTCAACATACAACTTTTACAATTAAAATCTTATAGTAGTATATTCGTTGAATCTTCTAGAGAGAAATAGACTAACTAAAACTCAAGTTAGGTAAGAACAGAGCTACCTGATATTGACACGACAATCATCATGATAATTGTGTTCGATTTCTCTTTTGCACTGAGCCAATGATAATGAATAGTGATGACCATTTGTCAATACCAAAGAGGTATATCAACTAATTTGCACAACGAAAGAGTCATTCTAGACTACACTATCAATAATTCAAAATATATTTTCAATCAGGAAGTAACTTCCATCAAAACAGAAAAGAGCATAGGTACTGAATATTTCCGAAGAACTCTGAACAAAAAAAACATTCACAAGGTCAAGATTGGTACGAAAAAGGGCAAAAGGCCATCAGGTTGGAAGCCATTGTCGGTGCAATGAGCTCCAAGTAAGAATTCTCTACTAAGAGAAGTCATCATCTAGTGACTAATTCCCCACCGGATGCCATTATAAAATTCGGCATTTTTATTCTAAGCCATAATTCTGAATAATGCAATTTGAGAAATCAATGACATATTTAACGCACAAAAGTTGTGGAAAGATAAGGGGGAGAGGGAGTGGTTGTACCTGGCAGTGAAGAGGCATCCACAACACGATGGAAGTCCAGAAGGCGCCACCGTGCATAGGTGTCACCTCTGCACTTCATCGTGTGCACCACAACAGTGATGGTAGGGTAGGAGAATAAGGATGCTCATGTGTGTGCCACTGGTTGACCCACTCCAAAATTTCCTTTTTCACGTCATTATGACATTATCGTGCTTATTTTATCTTTCAAAATGTTTTGTTAAAAGCCTACTTTGTTTACTAATTATCCTCCTTCTTTAATTTCAAATTAAAAACTTCGGTCTTTTCAGATCTTTTATTTAAAACTATTTGCAAAATAATTTATAAAATAAAACAAAAAAATAATAAGTACAAATGATTTTTTAAACGAAGGAGGCAACCTAGCCCGTAGGCCAGGCCACCTACTACCCGGCCGGCCCAAAACAATCCCAAACAAAACCTTAAGCCACACCCTACCCCCCCTAGCGGGGGGCGTGCTATAAGCCGCTTCATGCGGCGCAAGGCGTGTGTGCCGCCTGAAGGTCCGGAGTAAGTGGGCCGGCTCACGTGGCGCGATTTACTTCTTTTATTTTATTTTTTTTCTGTATTTTTATTTAAACCTTAAACATTCTTTATAACTATGATTTAAGAACTGTGAATATTGGTGAAGATTTTTTCAATATCATGAACATATTTCAAAAAATAATTCTAAAATCGTGAACAAATATTTGAAAATTATGAACCAATTCCAAAAATTATGAATCAAGTTTTAAAAAGTCATGAACCATTTAAAAAAATCATAAACAAAATTAGAAATACATTAACCAATTTCTAAAAAATCATGAACCAATTTCAAAAACCATGAACCAAAAATTAAAAACATGAACAAAATTTCAAAAATCATGAACCCAATTAAAAAAATCATAAACCAAAATTCGAAAAAACATAATATTTATTATAAAAATAATAAACACTTTTTATAAAATAATGATGTTTCTGAAAAAAAAGAAAAAAGAAAAAAAACAGATAAAAAAAGAAAACATAAATGAAAAAAATCCTAACGCTAACTAGGCCGGCCCAACAAGGCTTGCGTCCTGTGCGCTGTGCGGCGCTAGCCGCCCGCGCCGTCAACGGGCGGCAAATAGCATTTCCGCGCCTAGCCACACACACGTCGCCGCCACCAACAAACACGACACACCCCAGTATGCACACTCGACACCCTAGCCACCGCAGTGCACACCACACTCACTCAAATGCACGCACCACGCGGTGCACCGCATGCACCCAACACAACAGACACCACACACACACACGACACGGACGCCCCTCCCCGCATGGGATCCTCCCTCGATCCCATCACTCCATCACTCCATCCTCACCTATCCCGCTCCTCTTCTTCCTCTCGGTAGCGTGCTGCCGCCGCCTCTCTCACCGCCCCGCGTCTCCCTCTCTCTTCAGCACCACCGCCTGGCCCTCCTTCATCGAGCACGCCTCCTTCCTTCCGCAGAGCAGCGTCGCCGCCCCTCGACCTTGACCGGTGCTGGCCACGCTGCCTTGTTAACCTCTGCGTCACTCCCTCCGCCTCGTGATGCGCTCGGCGTCATGCCTCCTCTACCCGATGACGGCCTCGTCGAGCCACCGGCTTCCTCCCTGCCTGTGAGCTCCATGGCGTGCGCCTCCGCCCTCTTCCACGACCGGCGTGGTTTCCCTGCTCGTCCTCGACCCGGGCACCTCCTCGTGCGCCTCTGTCTGCTGCCCTCCGCTACGCACGCAGCGCCAGCAAGCTCGCCCTCCAGCATCGGCCCGCTCCTTCCAGAACGTCCTTCGATGCTCTGTTGCCTCTGCATCGCGTCCTTCCCTGCGCACTTCTCGGCATCAGCGCCCATGCGCTTCTTTGTGTCGCACCCCTGCGTGCGGTGACACCCCGTTCTGTTAGGCTTCCATCCAAGTCCCAAGCACAATAGCCAACCTCGACTTGTGTCGTTGTTTTGTTTGGCCGCTATGCTCTGTGCTTGGTGGTGCTTGCGTTGTGTCGCCACTGCTACCCGGTGCTTCCGCTTTATGGATCTTTGTCCCTAGAACAATTTGATGTGGCCATCCATTGGTGATGTGAAGTGGTGCTTGTGTGTGGTGAACTGTTGGTGATGCCTAAACGTGGTGGTGTGGAAATGAGGTACGAGTGAAGATTGTGCTGCCCGAAGACCACCGGCGGCGCCACTCTCCGGCCGGCGCCTCCCCAAGCCACGCCAGTGGTAGGCAACAAAGAGATTGATTACAAACTCTTTTTTTTTCGCTTGACTACATTTAATCGAGAAAAGTTTCCATCGTCATCTTCTTTGAGTGTTTTTCTGTAGATCTAGTTGCAGTATGCACCATGCCCGTGGGGATAAATTTTAAACTGCCAAGTAGTAGCGCCCAAGTACCACCTTCTCAATTCTTGGTGAAAAGGTCGTCTTCTCCACTGGGAAGTCCTTTGACGATATGTTGGATCTTTGGTCTGTCTTTCATTGCCATAAAAGTTGTGTGTCCTTCCTTTTGTGCGATTGCTTCAAAGTTAGCTGAGCCTCACTATCTCCAAATACATCATTTATGCATTAATATCTATGCTTGGCATCAGCTACCAAAAGATCAAGTAGATGTTGTAATCAAACTTGGCAACTTTATAAGATGGCAGCAGCACAGGCAACTTTTGTTCAGAATCTACTTGGTGTTTCTTAGAATTGGCAACTTTGTAAGTTACTCAGCTCCTACATTCTTTCCGTAGCACATCGCTAAGACTAACTTAGACTCAAGAAGATTTAGTATAAGTTGCAGATTCGCTTCTCTATTCGTTAAGAGATTTCCTATAGCTAGAATCTGGACGGAGCTAGATTAGTATCATAGTTTAATTATTATTTACATTGAAATAATATTTGATGCTAATACTTATGTGCCTGAACAATCTGTCTCATTGTCTCATCAGTATATAAGGATACACTATGTTCTTATCTTGTAACCTGTTGCCTCCTCATAAGCATATAGCATATCTTTGGACAAGTTCACAAGCCAGAGAATTTTAAGATGTTGTGTTGCTTTCTAAGGGCATAAATAACCACGTACAGGCCATATGCTACAATCTACAGAAAGAAGGCAGTAAGCTGCGTATAGAAGTTCCTCTTCTGCAATAGATTTCCTCTTTGCTATATTTGAAGACTATTCTTGTTCGGACTGTTGGTTGTATATGTTCGCTCTTCCTAGAACATATATGTTAGAGACAATCTATTGTGGACTTTTATCTATTGAAGCTCCTTGCTTTCCTAGCGCAACATCTAAATTATGATCCTTTGGAGTTCAGCCTGTTCTACTGTTAAACAGGATAAGTATAAAATATCACAGATTTGTTGTCCCATTTGATCATTTGTGACGATACTTTATCTCTATTGATCACATGGTTCAATCTGGTATTCTTTGTATCGAGTGTTCTAAATAATTCTGAGTTTTGACTGCAGAGAAGTGCATATGAATGTTGTAATATACCCGGATGAATCAACAACTCAAGATTTTGGAGGAATCAAAGGCCTCTTTGTGAACCAGATTTCACTCTGGTAAATGCTAAGAAGCCGTTGTGCCTATGTGGACTGATTGCCTTATCTGATTTCAATCTTTTATTCTGAGTTAAGTGTCCTTAGATGTGTCCAATTACTCTGTAACTGCTAAAGTGTGACGTACAAGTCCTCTAGGTACCTGAACATTTATGCATGTTGCAACTGTTGTCATAACATGATTGCCATTTCAGTATATTTGCAAGATTAATGTTTCAGGTCAAAATGTTATATCTCTCCCAACAAGTACGCCACCTAGGTGGATCGATCTGTTGCTTGAGACCTCTCTAGGACACACTCTTATCAGTCGCCTCAGCACACCAAGTAATTGAAGGTGTAATACCCGCTGAGGGCTTGTTTGGATGTACCAGGATTTTTTCCCGGAATTAAATCCTGATCGGAAATCCATGAAAACAGTTTAAATCACCGGGTTTTATTCCCCACCTCCCTGCTAGTGGATTATTTCCTGGAAAAAGGCTGGATTCTCTCTACCAAACAAGCCCTTAGGTCTGTGTTTTGTAGCCTGGTTTTGAGGGGTTTTCTAGAGTGTTTGCCAGGCCACCTCGGTTTGGACGGGCTCAACCCTAAATATCCCTGCCTAAACACTTGATTAGGCATGTAAACTAAACCGCTACCTGTTCCTCGTTTTTGAAAACTCCCTCTGTACGCTCGCACCGAGAGTTTTAACAGGGATTGGGTGAGGGGAATAGTTGCACGCGATCCCTGGGGGATTAACCCAACTAATCCGCCATCCGAACCCTGGGGGGGGGGGGGGGGGGGGGGGGGGGGATTAACCCAACTAATCCGCTAGAAAACACCGGCTCCAAACAAGGCCTTACTGATCTGAAGGCATCCATGTTGTCTGATCAATACCAACATTTTCCTATACTAAAATCATCAGTAACATCTTCGTAGATATCTTCGTAGATGTAAGTCTCTGTATTCACTAGCAAATTATCGGCAAGATAGTCGTATTCTATCTTATTGCACAAACTTGTTTTGATGACCTTCATGCTAGAAATGGCTGACTCGGCACTCGCAGCCGCAATTCAGTTTCAGTGAACTAAATTGAGAAAATGGATAGGAAGTTAGATTGGATTTTACTTGTCCTGTTTGTGTGTTGGAGCAGGAAAATCAGTGAAGACGGGCAAGACTCGGTGCCATCTGCCGCCGAAGAGCCGCACTGCTAGCTGTCTGATCGCGTGCTGGCCGGTGTCGGGCGTCTGCTACCTAGGGCTTGGTTGTTTGGGGACTGGCGGGTGGGTTTGGGGACAGTCGCGTGAGCGCCCTACTAGACTCGCTGCTAGCTAGACCTACTCGCTCCGACGGTTCTGCTTCTATCTCCAGCGCTCAGTCACCGGTCAGCAGCGCAGCACCGGCCCTAACAATCGCCATGGATGCGCCAAATACGAGCAACCGAAGAGGAACGAGGAAGCCACGAACTGAATCGACCAAGTCGGTGCTCCTGTCCGTGTAGACTGGCCTTGGTTAGTGCCTTAGTGGTCCATTCACGTGGATGGATAGGTATAATTTCTTTTTCCTATCTTGGGCTGGGCGGGCCATGCCCAGTCTTGCCTTCACATAGCTCCGCCAGTGGCTGCGCCAAAAAATTCCGAAAAGTTGACTGTGTATTGGAAATTTGTCTCATGTCGATTCATAGTTTCAACAACTGTTTAAACCTTGATTAAAACTCGCAGTATATGTTTTCACTTCACTTGCGTGCTGTTGTTATTAATACCACCTACATTGTCAATACACTCTCATTTTCATTTTCACGATTTAACATCATAAATTTGTCTTTGTTTACGAAGTTGCTGTCAAAATTTTCATTTAAATAAAACACAAATGCAGGAATTGATTAGCATGATCATGAAAGGCGGATATTTTTCTATTATGGTTACACCTGTGGCAGGAAAAAATTGACAACCCGTAGAAACGCACGGACATTCAGCTAGTAAAAGAAAATCGCTATATGTGCATTCCTACTAACAAGTTTTTTCCTCTGCCGTAGCGCCCTCTCCTGCTACAGCAGTTTGTTTGATCATCTGTGTTCTAGCTCTGTCACTCGAAACAAATCAGCCAGGGGAGTACGTAAACTCGGAATACGCTTTCGCAAAGAGAAGATGCCAGCGGGTGATGAACGTTCAATTCTTGGGTGACAAGTGGGACCATGCCACTCCCGTCTTCCTTCTTCGGCTCAGCTCGTGGGCGCTGCCGCGGCCCAGCCCAAGTAGGGTTCCGTCTTCCATATCCATCCCTCCGCCGCGAAGCTTCCACCGCCTCCTCGCTACTCCGCCGACGCCGCCCTCCTCTCTGACGATCTCCAGAGCCCTAACTCCGTTCTATTCCGAGTCTGCGTATAGCCACTCGCTGGTCGCCGCCGTCCGTGCCCTCCCGCCTGCACCAACTCGCCGGATTTACTGCTCGCGGTAATGGTGAGCTCTGTTCAAACACTCGACCTCACTACCTTTTAATGAAAATAGGGTTTATTGTTGCCCGTTTCTTCGTGTTAAGATTGGATCGGTTCTGTGGAGCCAGCCTGTAATTTAACCTGTAGGTTGCAGTTGAATTCTGTGACACTTCAGAGCGTATATTGATTGATCCTACTGTGTGGCTGGGGAGATGAGATTTTTGTTCGGAATTTGTCCGTGAGAGGAGCATGGGTCTTCAGTCTAAAACTGGGAACGATTTATATAAATTTCTCTTGTGTTCACGACAATTTGTGCCCAAATTTATATCCTTCCACTGGGGAATTGGGTCCCTAACTTCCATTTGGTGGTTGTTGCTGGTTGTAACTAGATTTTATTAGCTTGCTAGAATGGAATTATATGTGTAAACAAATGCTTGATTCACAGCTTTTTCACCTATCATTCTGAATTTGAGATGCTTTTTTGGATGAAATGATGTTTCAGATTTTTAGTACTTCACTGGATAGTCCAAGATCACTTTTCTATAGTTAGATATTGACTAATAACTCAGCAATGGTTGTCACCCAATCACTCACTCATGGATGCTTTGTTTTGTACAAGCAATTTCCTGCTGACTCACTCCATTCATGCATATTATCAGTAGATCCTATTTATTTATTTGTTCATCGTTAGAATATTTGACCAGCTGATGGTATTCCACTCTGGTGCATGAATCATGAATATAGTGTATGAAAATAAGTTAAAGTTGCGTATGCAACACGCCAATTACAAATTCTGTTGTTTACATTTGTTCAATTTCTGCAGGCCACAGCACTCATTGCTGGACTCGCGGTTGCTGGTGCTGCTCTTGCAGGTAGATATAGCATCCAGGCTTGGCATGCTTACAAAGCAAGGCCCATAGTCCCAAGGATGCGTAAATTCTACGAAGGTGGATTTCAGCCTACAATGACCCGAAGGGAAGCTGGTCTAATCCTGGGTGTCAGGTGCATGCTATACAAAAGCATAATTTCTGTACTAGTCACGTATTCCTTATGTTTCTCTTAGCATACAAATATTCACTTCTAGGACTCTAGCTCCATCTCATGTCATTGAAACTGCGTTGAGTCGTGTACAGCACCAGCATAGCACTTGGGGTAGGGATGGGTTAAAGATAGATTTCACGCAGCACTACTCAGACAGGGAACTAACGTTGAGTCCTTCCCCTGCCATCAGACTTTGGAGAGAGTTTGCTTTCTCAGTACCAGCACAAATGGGTACCCGAAATCTCCAAAAAGATGAAGTGAATGGATCACAATTACGGTCCTTTCCCTGTCATCAGACTCATGGGACACCTCGCTTTCACATTACCAGCCCAAATGGGTACCCAAAATCTACTAAACGAATGAAGTGGATTTGTCATAACCACCATCACATCCTTTATCATGCTTTCTGGGAAGTCTGTTTACTTAGCTGATTAGTTGTCCTAGCTTCCTTTTTGTTCCCTGCAGTATGTGTAAGATACTTTAGACCTGGCAGGATACCATGTGGTAATATTGCATAAGTTCATATTCAAACATGCTCTTGTAGTCCATACTCTCCACCCCTCACTAAATATTAGCATATAGTGATATACGCACACGCAGATTGTGATAGATCCCTTTAACCAAGTAAACATACCATAAATCTTAAATGTAGTTTTAAGTTGCTTCATTAATGGACTACTGAGTACTTTGCAAATAAGGAAAAGGGAGCTCTGTGACTTCCAGCTAAATTCTTTTTTCCTAGGAAGGCCATCTAAATGCAAAAACAACGACTATTCAACAGTTTTATATTAAGATGCAAGTTTGACCATTTAGGATCGTAATAGAGTAGTGAGCCCAGTGAACCTCTGTCAACACTCAACCACTTCTTCCATCCCAGCCAAGTGTGCAGCAGGTACTATTTAGTGGATAGCTGTAAGATAATATCCTGATCTTCAACGGATCTGTGCTCCTATGTCAGCCTTTGCCTTCTGCAGATCAGTGTTAGCAAGGAACATATGGTTGTGTTCTAAGAGGTCAGGCTGTCAGAGTAACCAGAGTTGAACAAGGTTTAAGAGAGCTGAAATAGACCATAGACCGATGTGTCCTGGGAATATACATTAGGGTTTATGTTTGTTCCCAAAAGCCTTTTGGATGTGGAGTTTAAACATTGGTAATCGCAGAACCCTATTAGGCTTCACGTGGACACATACGAGGGGAAATGCTTGGTTCCCGACCCAGCTCACATGTTAGGTACTTAGGTTTCCTCTACCTGGATCAGGATGGGATCCCACCTTTTCTAAACCCATCAAATGAGACTTATGGTTAAGTACCTGCACATAAAAGGATAGAGTCACCATCTCAAGCTGGATGGTGGGATCATGTCTGTCATCTCCATCACAAGTTATAAACTCAAGATGACAACAAATATGCAATATTACTTTACATATCTGTTTACTGTTGTTGATTTTGCCTCCAGTTCAATTAAGTGCAGCGGAAAATAATATCCCCCCTGGTCCTGGCAGATTGAGACCCTCACAATGACATATCTTGACCTAGCTCTCTACCTCACCAGAAACATATTTGGCCTGTTGGTTTTAAACAATGCTATTGAAGCCTTGAAGGCGGAGTTGCCTGTTCTTTATAAACGTGTTTTTACCTTTTCTGCATGATGCACACTGTACTTGTTGTCACCGACATTTAGATAAAATCTTGAGTTTATCCTTCAGATTTTGAATGTATACCAACATGTCAGACCAGTCATTCTGGTATCGCAGTGACATTTATGTGTGACTTAGCAATTTTTGCAATTTTAGACTTGTTTTGTGTCTTGCGAGTGTTAACTTGCCCTGTTTTATTTTGATTCCTCCAGGGAAAACATCCAACCTGATAAGGTAAAAGAGGCACATAAGAGGGTCATGGTTGCCAACCATCCGGATGCAGGGGGAAGCCATTACCTTGCGTCGAAGATCAACGAGGCGAAGGATATCCTGCTAGGGAAAACTAAAGGAGGTGGTTCGGCCTTCTGATCATATAGCACGAAATGTGGTCCTCTGATGAAATCTTATGTACTTTCGGGCTCGACACCTAGAAGGCAGACAATTTTTTTTTCTGGACAGTGAATCTTAGATAGAGGAGGTCGTGTCACTGTTTGACACTTGATCCAGCTGTGCTGTGTCCCCTAGTTATGAATTTTGTGTGTGTTGAGTTTTGCATGATAGTGTTGTTTCTGTCTATCCTAGTGTGATATCTAGTGACATGGTACCCTGTTTTGCATGACTCATTGAGTACAAGCCTGTCATCTGTGATGAATTACAGGTTGGGTTGGTGCTTGTACTGTTACACTACTCTCTAGCCTGCTGATGACACAGTTGCTGTCGGCCAAGCTGCGAAGCCTCTGGATCAAGGATTGGACAGGAGATAACTGGTATACATGAATTTGCATTCTAGTTGTTGCTGTGTCGGAAACTGATACAGAGACAGGAATTGACCAAGAACAATGTACAGTTCGCGTTCTACTGGAATATGCACCTTCATGCCAATTTCATACTATATACCATGGGTGCAATTTTCTCTTTTGTTTCTACTTTAGTAAAAATTTCATATAATAACATACCACCTTCCTTTTTGTTTCTACTTTAGTAAAAAATTCATATAATAACATACCACCATGCATGTACACATCATCATTCTAAAATGAGATATTTTAGTACAAAATAAGAAATAATTTGTGCGCAACAACACATTACATCGTGACAGGCTCCTAACCATTCGATGGTCATGCATGAGGAATGCTGCGAGTCACTCTACGCCACGCCGTCATGGCGTTGTGATCTCCTTTTTGCGTTTAATGTACGGCACTCTAATAAAATTGGTGATTTTGGCGCTGTGGATGATTAGAAAGGGTCTTATATATTGTGCTTGAGTATGTTTTGCTACTGGAGGTTTGGTCTTCAGTTTTGCGGGTCCATCGGACTCACTACATCGTCTTCTATGTTCCTTGATCGAGCTAGAAACATCAATATAGACAAAAGTTTAAATTAATTCAGAGTGGCATTAGGAATTACATTTCTGCTGGTAGATAGTATGTTAAACAAGCATGTTTAGGATGCTCCTTGACATCAACTATCTAGTCCTAAACTTGTGATCTTGTGATTTGTTGCAGACTTGCAGTGTACTAGCAAGTATGTCTGGAGTTGGGGGACTAAGTATTGAAGAGGGGGTGATTTTCAACAGTAGTTTTTCAGACTACGCAATATTGAGGTCATAGACTCCGCTCCCGTCACCTCCCCGCAGGCGGCCAGGGCGCCCCCATCCCCTTCCCTCACCAGCCCCTCCCCTCCCCCTTCCCCTCGCCGCCGCCGCCAGCAGGAGCCGCCGGGCAAAGCCCGGGCGGTGCTGGCGGCGGTCTCCCCTTCCCCCTCGCGTTTGGTGGGCCTGGCAGGGCGGGCTCCGCCTGTGCGGAGGTGAGGCTCGTCGGCTCCAGCTCGGTCTGGCGCCGCTCCGGCCGTGGTCTCGCGGGTGGCGGCCATGGCGACGCGAGCGTCGCTGCCTGCCGCCTGGAGGCCGCGTTTGGACGTCTGGTGGTGCTCCATCGCCGGGCTGGTCCTGAGGCCCCGGTGGGGGTGCGTCGTGGTCTCTATGGCGTGGGTGGCTGCCTGGGAGGCGCCCCACTGCCGGAGCTGCAGGGGGCAGGCAGGGGACGGTGGCCAGATCTGGATCTAGGTCGGTGGGCCTAGATCTGGGTCTGGTGGGCCCGGGGGATGGTGGCCAGATCTGGGCGGGGGGCCTGGGTCGGGTCCGGATTGGGCCCAGTCGCTGTCCCTGTACCCCTACCCTGCTCTCGACACTATGTAGGTTTGGGTCGGTGTTTGACTACTGTCGGGTGTCGTCCTTGTCGGTGCGCTAGGAGGGGTTCCCGGGGCCGGTGCATGCTTGCCGGGGTAGGAAGCATGTTTCCCCCTGACCCTCGGGTAGGGTGGGGGTGAGGCTATGTTTTCGGCCGGATCCGCTCTACGCCCTCGCGTCGGCGTCCGGATTTTGGTTTGGTTGGATCTCGGTGAAAGCTGCTCTTGGCGTAGGCTAAGGTCGGTGACATCGTCACCTCCGGGTGTCATTTCCTTGTTGAAGGCGTCCCGACGGTGATCCCCCGGGCCAGCTGATGGATTCTGTCCCTCCGCCCCAAGTTGCTCCCTGGGTGGTCTCACTTCGGGCTAGTCTCTATAGTAGTGGCATGTGGAGCACCCTATGTCCTCTCGCTGGTGTCGCATCCCTCCCTTTCCCGGCCTAGCTACATTTACACGGTACGACTGCGGTAGCTGATGTCGCCACTAGCGCCTTGGGGGGCTTGACTAGCGGGGTGTATGGTCGCAGCTGTTACCGGTGGGCTCTTCCCAATGCCAGGGGAAGGGGTTATGTCTGGGTCTGGTCCAAGCCCGAGCTCCGGGGATGGTGGGTCCGGGTCTGGGTGAAAGCTTTGCAGGACCTCGGTCCTTGCCGACGACGATGACGCGTGATTGCGCCATTCACCTTCTTGGAGGTGTCGCCGCAAGACCCCCCCTCCTTTGGCTCCTCAAGATCTACTAGGTGGATGCCCCGTTGCCGAGTCCCCTGTGGGATGCTGTCTTGGTGCGGTGGAGGTTTGTTGGTGTGGATTTGGTCGTGATCACTCCAGTGCAACGGAAGACAAAGCCCCCTCATCTTGGATCATCTGGCTCTCTGTCTTGACGTTCTCTGTGCCGTCTTTTGTTGTGTGCTGTGGTGAGCGCCTTCGGCGCGTGTGTGTTGTAACTCATGGTGTAACTTCTAGCCGGTTGTTGGCTACGTTAATTTAAAGCCGGGCTCATTTCGAGCCTTCCTTCTAAAAAAAGTATGTCTGGAGTTGTGAAGTAGCTTGGAGTTGTGAAGTAGCTAGCCAGGAGCAATTGGTTATTGGACTGTTGCCTTTTATGGCTTAGTGACTGAATCTGTCACTACGATCGATCAGTTTTTAAGCTCTGAATTTAAGTGGTTGTTACATGGATATACATCATGGAATTAAATCATATCGTTAAAGGAGTTTGCAGAAAGAGTTAAGATGCAGCAAAAACAATCTAACTAACCAACACTTGAAAAAGTAGTCTGATTGAGAGTCGCCAAAGTCTCGCAACGATCTGGGTCATTCAATCCCCTAACGTTCCACCCCAAGATATTCATGAGCAGCTCAACATGGACACATCACAGACCCAACACAAATTATCTGAGAGTTACAGTACACAATAGCAGATAACAGGCAGCAGTCTAACATTTGATGCCAGTAGACAATTTCAAGGGGCTAGGACATGTACCAACAACCAAGAAAGGCGCCGACGCCCACCCAAACAGGAGCTTAGCAAAATTTTCTAAAGAAACCAACATGAGGAAACTGGAGTAACTTGAGCAAGCAGCAGGAGGATCAGATCAAATGTCAGCCGTGGCATCAGCTGATCCGACCTCCAAGTCCAGACCTGCAGTGGCGGAGCTGCACTATGACAATGTGGTCAAGCGACCACACAAAAATTTGGTTAGCAAGGAAAGACTAGCTATGGATACAACAGAATTGACCCCATAAATCCTATTTCTTGACATCAGTGCCATTAATTTCGAGCTTTGACATCACTAGCTGCGAATCCTAGCTCCGCCACTGCAGACCTGTAGCACCACCATGGATAAGCAGCGCCTCATCTATGGCGTCGTCCTCTGGCATCGCAATCCTGAACATAGCACACGTAGCTGCCAGCACATGATCTAGGACTTGGCCCTTGAATTTCTGAGGAAACGCCTCCAGCGCTAGCTCGGTAACCTCTTCTGTGTCTTGTATTATGCCCATGCCACGGCACACGGCCGTATCAGCAGCTCTGGCCACCGGCGCCGCCTTGCGCCGCTCCTTGATCCTAGTGCTTGCACCCCTCAGAGAGTAGCCTAGAGTGTGGGTGATCGTCATGCCCGCCACCGTCTTCCTCCGGTTCACCGGGCGCACTGGCGGCGAGGATGTTGGCGGAGAGATCAGCGGCTGTCGCGTGGGCACGAACAGTGGAGCCAGATGCGAAGGACGAGAGGTGGGAGGTGACGGCACGGCGCGCAGAGAGGGAGGGGTGCGCATCAGACAACTGTCGGAGACAAACGGCGGTGGCGTGAGCGGCCCAGGGGACACATCAAACCCAGGTGGGCGTGCCAGCGAAAATGCACAGGGAGGAGCAAGGACGGCGCCAGGAACTCCAGAGCACGGCGCACGTCGTCAATGACCAGGTTGCCCACACCAGACGCAAACTAAACATGCGTCAGGCTCGCGCCCTCCATAGACAGCAGCACGAGCAACATGCTTCTTCCCTTGGCTGATGGCAAGGATGCACATACCGCGGTTGGAGATGAGGGCAGGTCAGGCGTTGACAGGGGGTCCTGGCCGCCCTGGATCGGTGCCTGCTGGCTCCCGGAGATACCGAGTGAGCGCTTGACCTGCCAAGGGAGGGCTGGACACCCAGCGCCCAGTAGCCATCAGCGTCGTCATCAGAGTCAGAGGCAGCATCGTACCAGGCCCGTGCGAGTTGGCCCTCAAGCGCCACGGTGTCGGAGCCCAGTGCATCTGGCTGGCCATCTTCAACATGCATTCCAAATTGGGCACCATCAGCATGCGTGTCGGCAGCGTCATTAGCGAGCTGGGCAGCGCCAAGCACGGTCCTAGAGCCCTCCAGCTTGCCTGCCCTTCGACGCCCTCCATCTCTGTTACTGGAGCGGTCACACTCGCATCCTTTCTCTTGCCTGTAGCGGTTATGATAGTCAAAAGTTGCGCACATGGATCTATTGCAAGAAGCCCTAGTTGTTTGAACTTGAATCATTTACACAATTTAAGCTTGAACTCATGGCTAAGATAATAACATGAGAGCTATTAGGGTAGAAACTCTCATAAGGCTACTCTTGATTGCATCACAAACATAAAACATCATCCTCATATATAAGTAATGTCGGTGTATTATCGTGTTGTCAACATTTTTAGGTTAAACTACTCATGATCTGGACAAAGTTAATGTGGCACTATCTTTCATGTAATGACAGATATACCTTCACGAACCAACATCCAATTCAACAAAATTGACATTGTTATGTTCTGTCCTA
Organism: Avena eriantha; assembly: GCA_910589775.1. Classification (NCBI taxonomy): domain Eukaryota; kingdom Viridiplantae; phylum Streptophyta; class Magnoliopsida; order Poales; family Poaceae; genus Avena; species Avena eriantha. The sequence goes on along the minus strand of OU342742.1, from coordinate 154,276,958 downwards.
GAACTTTAATGGACGCGTAGTCTTGTACCAGACAAGTTTCATATCTAATATTTTAAATGGTTGTTTACAGATCTTCTATGATATCACTATGCCCTTATGTTGTTATTCATCTAAAATATTTTACCAAGATACGCTCCTAAAAAAACATTTCCTTTTCTTTTGTGAGAGCCTGGAATATGGTTGGTTTTACATTGTTCATACTGGAAGTTTTACAAAGATACCACTAGTATCAGATGGCACAAAGTCAATGAAAGACACATTAAATTATAGTAACAATAAATAGCTTGAATGTCAAGGAAATTAAATGATAACATACCTCATAAAGTAGCCATGTTCACCCGCAATGCCAAGCTCTGGGAAAGAGTTGAACCATTTTGCAAGGTTAACCCTACGTCTTCCACTTACAATGGAGACAACAATTTTTTTATCAACATAAAGAGCATTCAGTATGTTAACAACAGTTTCATTTAGAGGTCCATCATAGGCCAGAAGTATAAATCTGTTGTTCGACTTCTTGTATCAGCAACAAGAGAATCTACAATAATCCTTTTAAAGTTGTAGTAAGAAGGGTTCACCTAGATTGCTCCACTCAATGATGGCAAGCAACCTAGTTGTGACATGAATAGCATGCCCATCCTCTTTAGTGCATCACCACCAGAACCATCCAAGCCTGGAATTCTTTGTCTACCAACAATGTACTAATATGGTGTCAGCTTCATATCATCCCTCAGCATAGTACGTCTTTCTTGTCCTGAGTCTCGCCTTGGGATCCTACTGGTGGTAGACCTCGCGATGGTCCTTGTGGAGGCCCAGGAGGAGGAGGACGGATCACTGCCTGAGGTGTAGCAGCAAGACGACCAACATTGTTAGATATCAACCTGAACTAGGGGAGATGTGGGATTTGGTAGACTGCCCTGAAATAAACCCTACCTATGTGATTTGGGCTTTTGAAGTTCGGAAAAGAAAAAATGATCTTCCTTTTTTCTTTCCATGGCCTACAAACGTTACTAGATGATTAGGGACGACCTATTTAGGCTTTAGAGGTGGATTCATATAGTAGATCTGCTTTCCCAAACCATTGGAATCGTTTGTTCGGAGGGGGAATGTGCCCATGAAGACTATTCTTGCATCCATCATCCGACGCCTATTACATGGTCGCGTTAGCACGTGCCCACATCGGAGTTGTGGGGCGCCTCGTTGCTACCACCAGGGCATGTCCAAACAAAAGTTGGACCCATGCCAAATAAAAATAAATATGTTTCTACTAAACTTTTATACTTATTTTGACTTATCATATTATAGCATTAATAAATACAATTTGTTTTGAAAGAAAAGCGGTGGAGAACACCCCTCCACCCAATGAGTTTTATTTTTGAAATAATAAGAACCTAACTTCGTATCTATAGAATTTGAACCTGGGATGTCTGGTTCGTACATTCACTCTCCTAACCAAGTGAGTTAGGCTCATTTCCTTATTAATAAATACAATTTATTAAGTTACATATGGCATAACTAACCACATGTTTCTGAAAGTAATTAGTTATAGTGTTCTTTAGTTAAGTTGTAATGTATATCGTTCAAAAGTTTGCTTGTGCAAAACTAAAATTATATGTTGTGATAGGTTTCTCCTTGATTTAATTTCCCAATGTTTCATATGAATTTTTCTGAATGCATATGTGTTGGTGTTTTAAATATCATGATAGATGATGATAGTAATTTTTAAAAAATTCTTCAACAAATATATTAATTAGGGGTGGTTCTAGTTTGTTATTAGATATGCATAGTCATGTAATCTTCAAAGAGTACAAATTAAAGTGTTGTCAAAGGCGTCTTTCTAGTTATTTCCAGAAATAAGTTGACAACACGATACATTCTGTATGCTTAGTGTCATGGTATTTTCCCCTTTAGTATATTTGTTGTTTGTAAGAAGCATGTGTTCGCCATGATCAGATACTACCATGCAGAAGATACGAGGTTTATACAGATTTAGGCCCTGGAAACAGTGCTCCGTAAAAACCAAACCTACTCTTATTTGTGGTGTATGAATTATCTCAATGTATGCCCGTTGACGAACTCTAGAGATGCTAGAGCTCGTCTATGGTGCGTAGGAGATGATGTCTCTCAAGTCATATGGCATGTGCGATCTGATCTCGCTCGGCGTCTCCCTAGTCCCTTTAGATATGTGAGGACCTAGGGTTACAGGTATCAGGTTATTCGCTATATCGATGTGTCGATCTAACAAGATATTACATTTCCGATCTAATGTCGGTTTACAAATAACATCCCGAAATATACTCGGAGATAACTGCATCTTGATCCACCGCATGATCCGTGCTCGCAGGTTCCTAACCGCCAACTTGTACAAGTTTGTGCATTTTATTTAATCAAGCATCATGCATTCTTTCCATGCCATGCATCATGTCACCTTTGAATTTTATTTTATTTTTGTTCTTTCATTTTGGCCACCTTTTGTTCTTGTCACATTTTTCTCTTCTATCTTGTGATCATCTCATTCTTCTCCATCTTTTCAACTTGATTCTTGCTCCTGCTCTCTCTAAATCTATTGCTTGGTTCCATCTTGCCATGATCCTTGTATTATTTGCAAACTCGCATGTGTCTTTAGATTATTGCATTCTATTTCTTCCTCTCTTCTTGTCTTGTTCTTTTAGAAATAAGGTAGTACCTGTGTGTTTGCCCATTGCAATAATTTGGATATTGTGAACTATCGTTTCAAATTCTAGTATGGCACATCTTCTCTCTAAACCTCTTCTGAATAGATCATCTTTTCTCATTTGGAATAAAGCTATTTTGGATGTGGTTATTGTTGATTGTGCCTTGTTTATCTCTCTCTAATTCATTTGTTCATGCATTCAATTATTTTTATCCAATTCCTTGGAATCAATCTTTGTTTTATATCTTGATCTCTTGTTGGATTGTTTACAAACCTTACTATTCCATTGATTCCTCTTCTAATCTAACTAAGCTATCTACCAAACCTTCCTTCATCTACCATCTAGCTTCTTGGGCTTCTTCATTCATGGTGATCTTCATCCAAACTAGCTACTCCACTTAATCCTCACCACCTTCTAAAACCCTAACTAGCTAAACCTAGCTAGACCCAAAACCATCTACTTCATCTAACCACTCCACCTTCTACCCTAGCTAAACCACATAATCCTCTAAACCATGGTGCAACCAGCGACACCCATAGCTTATCATCTACACCTAATACTACCCAAACGAAAAACCTACCAAATTTAGCTACCCATCCGACCCCCCTCTCTCTGGACCTGGGAACATGTGTAAACCACCTGAGCCACTCTCCTCTCTCTATTTCCAACAGAGTCGTCTCCGCGCACCTGAAGCAACAGTCGGCAGCATCGTCTTCTCGCTGGAACCAGATCCTCTAACGTGCAGAGTGAAGTCAGAGAAAGCAAGAAGTGGAAGTCATTGGTACTGTAGTCTAAGTACCCTGTTACTTACTTAAATTAGTTACTGCAAGTTAATTACTATAGACATAAAAAACTTAAACTAAATTTTATTGCACCATAATTTTGTTTGTATGTAATTACTCTAAATACATAGCCTAAATCTGTATTATACAAATTAATTTAAATCATTTTGGTCTTAATCTTATGGTTTGGAAGAAGTAAAGTTAGACTACTGTAGCTTCCCTCCGTGACTTCACTCCTGCAAGTTAGAGGATCTGACTGGTTCCCTTCTTGCTGCCGTCACCGACGTACGCGAGCTAGACCACCATGTCATCAAGACCCGCAGTGATCTCCTATCCACGCTCCACCTCTCCTCGGTCTAATTCGCGTGCCCTAGTACTGCCATCCTTCTGTCGAACGGCATCAGTGCACCATTATCTCGTTGTCGCCCCTGATGATCCACTCACCGCTAACCGTCTATGAGTTGTCTTCCGGCTTCCCCAAGTCTATGCGCATCTATTGGACAATCCCCCAGTCGAAGTCTGCCGCCATAGGCTCGTCTCCATCGTCGTCCACCATTTTTGCCGATGCTTGGACTGTCTGAAGATTTGCCGCAGTTTTTCCCTCAGATAACCCGAGCTCCAGATCCACCTCAAAAACCCGACATTGCTTCTCAGTCATCAAACGAAACTCATCCCGATGGCTAGAAGCTTGATCTGTAACTGTGTCTCTCAAGATCTAATCCTAGATTGACCGAATTCGTCCCTTAATTTTGCTGATTTTCCCCCTGATGAACCTGTCTAAGTGAACTCAAATTGAAAAAACACTCGAATTTTCTACAGATAAAGCCTCAGGTTATCTATGAAAATTACATACTTCAGTCTTGCTTTGTGTCTTGCCAGTGGTTAACTTGCCCTGTTTTCTTTTGATCCCTCCAGGGAAAACGTCCGTTCTGATATGCATGGGGATATCCTAGTGTGATCCGGATGCATGGTTTCCAATCATCCGGATGCATGGGGAAACCATTACCTTGCGCCGAAGATCAACGGAAGGATGTTCTGCTAGGGAAAACTAAAGGAGGTGGTTCGGCCTTCTGGTCATATACTAGCACGAAATGTGGACATGTGGTCCTCTGATGAAAAGACTATCTTATGTACTTTCGGACTCGACATATAGAAGGCAGACAAAAAGAAAATCTGGACAGTGAATCTTGGATAGAGCAGGTCGTGTCACTGTTTGACACTTGATCCAGTTGTGCTGTGCCCCTTAGTTATGAATTTGGTGTGTGTTGAGTTTTTGATGACAGTGTTGTTTCTGTCTATCCTAGTGTGATATCTAGTGACATGGTACACTGGTTTACAATATGGTGATCGACTCATTTGAGTACAGGCCTGTCATCTATGATGAGTTATACTACTCTCTAGTCTGCTGGTCACACAGTTGCTGTCGGCCATGCTGCAAAGCCTCTGGATCAAGGATTGGACAGGAGATAACTGGTATACATGAATTTGCGTTTTAGTTGTTGCTGTGTCGGAAACTGATACAGAGACAAGAATTGACCAAGAACATTGTACAGTTTGCGTTCTACTGGAATATTTTGGCTAGGAAACAGAAATGTGCCTACATTTCTGTACGGTCGCCACGCAAAAATCCACTATCGCTCTCACAAGTTCTGTTCACGAATCATGAAGACGCAGAGGAACGTGGGGAGGCGGCTGCACTGACTGCAATCAGGAGGGAGCGCGCTTGATGACCATCCAGGCGTGGAAGAAGTCGCGCACCGCGGCTTCGCGCATGCGCTCCACCGCGCGCTGCGCCTCGAGGACGTGGCGCCTGCCGTCGCCGACGAGCCGCCTCCCCACGGACCCCCACCCGCTGCGGCGCGGGGACTCGGGGGACCGCCAGCGGAGGAAGTCCTCGGCCGCGGCGGTGGCCGACGCCGCGGAGCTCAGACTCTGCAGCGCGGTGTGCGCGCTGGGGAGGAAGGCCGCGGCGGCTCGGTCGTCGTCGTTGTCGTCGCGGCGGAGGAGGAGGCCGAGGGGCGCGGCGCAGCGGGCCAGGACGAGGCCGGCCTCGCCGTGGAGCGCGATGAGGCGCGTGATCTCGCGGTGGGCGGCGGTGAAGGGCCCGTCGGGGCCGAGCGCGCCGGCGAGGAGGTTGGCCCAGAGGTCGAAGCCGCCGTCGTCGACCAGCGTGTCGTGGACGCGCTCGTCGTAGGCGGGCGCATCGTCGCCCCGGGCGATCTCGTCGCTCTCGGCGCCGGTGGGCTCTGCTCGCCGACGACGGCGGTGAACAGGGGTGTGCCGATGGTGTGCTCGAGGCCGCAGGTGGTGGGCAAGAGCGCCCCGAAGCCGTAGCCGTGCTCGGACGCCTCGGAGACGGAGCCGCCTGCGGTGGTGCTCGAGGGAGACTCGACGGCGTCGGCGTCCTCGAGGTCCTCGGGTCCCCAGATGTCCTCGCCGAGCAGCTTGCAGGCGTCGGCGATGCTGGCGAGGTGCCGATTTGCCGCAGCGTCTCCGGCACCGTCAGCGCCGCCTTCATCCACAGCCGCTTCTCTTCTCCCATTGCAACTGATCTCTCCCTCCCTCTGCTGTGTGTATAAGGATGCGAAACACCATGCTCAAATAACTCGTATGGTTTACACCAAAGAAAAAAAAACTCGTATGGTGGCAAGTGCAGACTTGAGGTTGATTACATTGCTACCCTAGCGTTAGGGTGTTAAGTGGGATCCCACTTAAATTCTACCTCTACTTTATTTTGAGATTTCTAGTGTAATTTTTTTTATATTTTACCAATTTATTAATAATCATCAACAGTAGTATAAAGGAACCCAAAAGTAATAAAAATTACAAATATCTACAAACACTAGCGCGAGCCGAAGGCGCGCCGCCATTCTCGCCCTTCCATCACCGGAGCCGAGCAAAGCTTATCGTAGTAGATCATGTAGTAGTAGACAAACGAGAAGTTGTCATGCTAAGGCTACAAATGGCCATCACACTAGAGCAGCAACCATCACCAATGATGACATTTGCAGATCGGATGAGACTAACCTAAAAACAAACCGACGAACACGAAAACATACAGAATCCCAGGAGAAAATCCGCCGGACAAACGAGTCCACGTGCTCTCCGTCGACGCTAGATGCACCACCGGAGCGAAAATAGATCGGGGAGGACCTTATTCCGACTTCAGGATGTAGCCATCGCCTCAACATCCCGATGAAGACACTAAAAAACAGGTGAAACAAAAAACAGAAAACCTTCCGCCAGCGAGAGGCCGTGCACCACACATCCAAGGCCCTAGGGCCACTGGAGGCAGAGCGGACAGCGACGCCGCCGGCAAGGGGTGCAAAACCCTAGATGGGTTTTGCTGGTCCCGTCGTCTCTCCGTAGCGGCGGTAGTGTATGTACCGGTTTGGTTGGCTTCTTCTAGTGTAAAATTTTGACGCTATAAAATTTAAAATGAACTAGAATGGAAATCTAGGTGAGATCCCAAATGACACCCTACCTGGCGTTTCTACGTGGACAATAACACTTGTCACTCTTCTTTTATTTATTTACATCTTCCCGCTCTCTCTTCTTTTGGAACTCCCGATTATTCCTCCGCGTGTGAATCTAAAAAAAACTTCTTCCTCCGCACGCAAGAGGGCACCGACGAGCAACCATATGAGCACGGTTGTGAGACGGCATCGAACATGACCAACCCCATGCAGTGTCCACGCCCTTCTGTTTGAAAGGCCACCACCATCCATTGACATCCGTCGACAACAACCACGTGCCAACCCAAAAAGATAAATATCAAGATAAATTGTGTATTCCTTTATAAATAACACAAATATGTTTCTTTTATATTCCCAAATATATTTCTTTTTACCAAACCTTTACATAAATATACAAAACATCTGGATGTATTCGACAATTGTTTCTAACCTTTTAAAAACAAAACCATCTTCATTCTTTTCCAAAACCCGAGGTCAAGTGTGCTCGGGTGCCACGAACCCGTAAGTCCTCCAAAAGGTACTCTATACCGATCCAATACCTGAATGCCAGAGCGCCTACTGACTGGATCGCCTCAGTGGCCAGTGGAACTTTCACACTGCACGCTGGGAGTGCGTGACATAGGTACGTCCAACAGGCACCAAACTACAGTCTATCTGGTCTAGCCCGACGGAAGATCCACTCGATGACCTACCAAGGTCCATGAAGCCTATAACAGTTCGGCTTGTAACTTCAAGCGCGCAAGACAAGAAAATATCAAGGGTAGAGTTCAAATCCAACTTGTAACCTACTCGTATTGGTACCTAAGACCTAGCCTCCCTATATATAAAGGCTAGGAGGATCAAACAAGAAGGGCACGCCACAATAGATCTAGACATCGAAACCCTAGAACACATACACTCGCCAAATCTAATCGCGCACCATCGCCATCAAGGCACCCTTGTAACCTTCAGTTCCTCCATCAATCAAGAGCAGATAAGCAGTAGGAGTAGGGTTTCCCTTCAGGGGCCTGAACCTGGGTAAACACCGTGTCCCCGTGTTGTTTGTCTATTAGCCGACGAAGTCTTCAGCGCGCCGCTCTTCCTCAAAATCCAAATCCATAAACTATGGGCATTTACGTGAGCATCCCACGTTAGATACCCTTTTGTAAGATCATAGATCCACCACTACGGGTTTGGTGATGCGGCCGCGGGGCTTCTCAACCCTGCACAATGATGTTTGTCACTCATGCATGCCATCAATGGGAAATAATACGAACTTGTCAAATGTGAGTGTGACCGTTATTTTGGACACACGACCGGGTTTTATTTTTGAATTTTGCAAGTTATGACCGGTCTGACCCATTTTGTGACTTGGTGACAAATATGCACCTTCGTGCAAATTTCATATACCATGGGTGTAATTTTCTCTTCTGTATATGCTTCAGTACTCTCTTATCTCTAATCTAAGTTCACATCTATGGTTCCTTCGGGCGATCGAGAGGCGACAGAGTAAACCCATCTAGGGTTCGGTCCAGTTCTCAAAAAAAATATAAGGTTCCGTCCCCTTGCCGGTGACACCGTTTGTCCGCTCCATCTCTGGTGACCTTGGGACCTTGGAGGTGTGGCAGACCACGACCTCTCGCCAACGAGAGGGTTTTCGTTCTTTGTTTAGTATTTTTTCAGTATCTTCTTCGAGATGTTGAGGCGATGGCTATGTATTAAAATTAAAATAAAGTCTTCCATGTCATATCCTCGTTTCGGTGGTTGAAATGGATCGTATGGGCACCTAGAGGGGGGTGAATAGGTGCTACACCAATTTTTAATTCTTTTTCAATTTTAGGCTTAGCACAAAGGGTAAATTCTCTAGATAAACTATTAGGTGGAATTTTCCTATATGCAAACCTATCTATTAGCAAGTAAAGAGCGAGTGGAAGAGGAACGAGTAAACCGAAGTGAAGCACGCGAAGACACAGGATTTGTTTGACCGCAGTTCCTTCCTTGTTAAGGGAAGTACGTCTGCGTTGGAGGGGTGGGCGGTACTAAGACCACCACGCCACAAAAGGCCTCACCCTGTTCTCCGATGGATCTCGCCACAACAGGCTTGATCCACCTTCCACTATAGGTACCCTTCGAGGCGGGCACCGGCGCCTTTACATAACTAGCGGGGCAACAACTCCACAACAACTTGGAGGCTCCCGAAATGACAACAAGCTGCCACAATAACAAACTTATCAAATACAATAAACAAGATCTAGGTATTGACAAGAATACTAGATCAAGGATTTCTCCAAGTGAATGGAGAGGAGTTGAAGCGCTTGATTCTTGATGATGATGATGAACTTCTCCTCCTTCAATTCCACCAAAGATCAAGACCTTCGGGTGGTTGAAGTGGGAGATCGAGAGTGAGAGCTCTTGCATAATGTCTGGTCAATTTTGAATAAATCAAGAGTTCTGAACATTGGGGAAGAAGGGGTATTTATACCCCCTTCAGAGACCAGCCATTGCACACTTTGGGGGCCGGATTATCCGGCCCAAGTGAAGGCTGGATTATCTGGCCTGGGGAAAACATCGCCCAAGTAAGTACCATAATTTTTGGAAGCTCTTTATGAGACTTGAATCCCTACTTCCTTTTACAAAGGCTTTTCTTCCACCATTACATTGAGTCTCCACCTTCTATCTTTATGCACCTACTTTGAGAGCATAGTGGTCATTCTTAGTTCTATGTGCATTGTCCCAAGACTAGTTGATTGATCATAACTTGATATTGCTTGTTTTAAACTATTTGTATCTAGTCACTCTTATAAACTTTGAAGGTGTCCTATGCATTTATATTTGCTACTCTATTGAGGGACAAGCTGAATACTATTATGCTATGTTTTTTTTCTTTATGTGAAACAAACAAACGTCTTGCAAAGCATTGTTATTCATGAATCTTTTGTTTGTGCCTTTTTCATGTTGCATCATAATTTCTTTGTCTTATTGCTAGAACTTTGTCTTTCATGTTATGATTAAAGTACTATGATCCCAGCTTTGAATGTTTTGCAAATATTTTGATCAAGTCTTTGATGGTGCATGTCACCTCAAAAATTAGTCTTTCTTTTTATCACTTACCTACTCGAGGACGAGCAGGAGTTAAGCTTGGGGATGTTGATACATTGCAAATGTATCTATAATTTTTGATGTTCCATGCTTGGTTTTATCTACTTTCTTGTGTTTTGTTCCAACTTTGGAGTACTTTTCATATGATTTCTTGGACTAACCTATTAACAAGATGCCACGGTGCCAGTTGCCTATTTTATGCTGTTTTTGGTTCCAGGAAGTCAGAAAATGAATATTCTCCGAATTGGACGGGACAAAAGCCAAAGTTCCTATTTTACCGGAAGACTCACGGAGCCAGAATACGAGACGGAGGAGGGCCAGGGCCTGGCCACACCCCCCATGGCGCGGGCTAGCCTTACCCACGCCACCAGGTGGTGTGGGCCCCCCTAGCACCCCCTCGGTCTCCCCTCTCGCCTATAAGAGCCTCCCGATACCAAAACCCTAAAACATCAAGCCTCCAGCCACAAAAAGTTCCGCAGCGCCGCCACCACCGAAGGGGAGATTCAGGGGACAGAAAGTCTCTGTTCCGGCACCCTGCCAGGACGGGGAAGTGCCCCCGGAGCCATCTCCATCGATCTCCACCACCATCTCCATCACCATTGTTGATTCCCATGATGAGGAGGGAGTAGTTCTCTCTCGAGGCTAAGGGTTCTACCGGTAGCTATGTGTTCATCTCTCTCTCTCTATGCATGATCTTATTGAGATCATGAGCTTGTAATCTATAGATCTACCTTGCTACTCAAGTGCTTTAATAGATCTCTGCTCTCCCCATGTGTGTGAAAGTGACAGCGTGCTCGCCATGGTGGCACTTAGGATAGAGATTACAAATACTTGTTATGAGTTATATTTGGAGTTGGATGTCTTTATGAAATTGTGGTGTTTGTTGGACTCATCTAGTACTCAAGGTGACAGTGTGGGGTTTTCTAGATGGGAAAAGCTTACTTTGAGGTGTGCTGTTATAGCCCTACCATCGATTAGAGTGTCCAACCGGAGAGTAGTTAAGAGTAGTATCATAAAGAGAAGATATTTATATGAGAGTGTTCACTAGTGAAAGTATGATCCCTAGGCCTTGTTTCTAAACATTGATACACCGTTTGCAACTAGATCTGTTACATGTTTGCTTGCTTCCTTCTTTATTTCAGTTTGCCTTTAGTCGTTTCCTCGCCATCAAGTTATCTTCTATCACTGTTACCACTTATATTTATCCATACCACTTGTATTTCACTATCTCTTCGCCGAACTAGTGCACCTATACACCTGACAAGTGTATTGGGTGTGTTGGGGACACAAGAGACTTCTTGTATCTTGATTGCAGGGTTGCTTGAGAGGGAATACATTTGACCACTTCCTCCCTGAGTTCGATAAACCTTGGGTGATCCACTTAAGGGAAAACTTGCTGCTGTTCTACAAACCTCTACACTTGGAGTCCCAACAACTGTCTACAAGAATAGAAGTGCGTAGACATCACCGAGCTTGCCCTTGATCAACTTCTGGGGGCCGGATTATCCGGTCCGTGCGACACCCGGATTATCCGGCCTGGGGAGGAAAAACCGCCCCAGTTCGGATTTTCCGGGAGAAAATCCGACTAGACACCGAGCGACGCGCCTTGACTTCCTTTGAGAGATGAGGTGGGCCGGATTATCCAGCCCTTGGTGGGGCGGATTATCCGGCCCCCCTCAAAACTTCCTGCACACTTAGCGCACATGAATAGTCTCCATAGTATTGTTATCTAACACGCAACACATAGGAAAACATGAAATGTTCTTTCAATCTCCCCCTTTTTGGTGTTAGATGACAATACTAGGATTTGCAGGAGAAAGACACAAGACAGACAGTGATAACTTATGAAAGAGACTCCCCCTCAATGTGTGCATAATAGAGTTTTGCATTGGAATACAAATGCACACAAATAGGTGAATCTATTCCATAGACATATGAGCAATAAAACATACCACCGAAGTAGAGAGTAGGCATCCTTGACATAAGTCACAATTATTACGGGATAACCATTATGAGCCTTCCGTGATAAACCTCCGGCAATAGGATATGAATAGATCGATCCATAAGCATAATCCATGATATGAAGTCCATAGGCATAATCCAGACAACCACAAAAAGTCTCAAACAACCACAAATCACGAATTTAAAGTTCAACACTAAATGGGCATAAGCAAGAAATAACGAATAGAAAAGTGCAAGTGCTTATGCCCGACCCATGCAAATCCACGGACATCCTAATAGAACTACTTCTCCCCCTTTGGCATCGAGACACCAAAAAGGGAGAAGAGCGATGCTAGCGCCCCATGGGATCACTCGGAGACCGCATCCAAAGCCCTGTAGTTGATCTTGGGCTCCTTTCCCTTCCTCTTGGACACCCCCTTCCTAGTCCTCTTTGATTGTTCAGCCATGCGCCTCTCTTCGTTCTTCCTTCTCCTCAATTCAACTTCGTCCACTAGGTTACCTTGTCCGTCGTCCCGAAAGTATCTTGAGCGAGGACGACGCTTGTAGGTCTTGGGAACACCGGAACCACCTGTGAAGAGAATAAGGGCGATAGCAAGGGGATAAGCATACACACAAGTCCAGGAGAGAGAGCGTGGAAAAAGTAGTCAAAAAGTTTATAGGACAAAGCTACTCAATGCATATTCCATAGTGAAACTGAACCAGAATCGAATCTGTCAGGCCGGATTATCCGGCCTGTCCAGGGGCGGATAATCCGGCCCTGGCAGAAATTTTCGATTTCACCTAGATTGTATGCAAAAAAGTAGACCGGGCCTACAAACTGCAAGACTACGATTTCTATGCGAAAACACATCCTTCTAGACAACGTTCCACCCAACAAGTTACACATCTAGTCAAAGATGGGGAGAGAGGGAGTTACCCTCACTCATTGGAGGAAGAACGCGGAGGAGAAGGTACCCGGAGGCGCGGAGAAGATCCGAGGAGGCCCGGAAAATCTGGTGGCCGGAGAGGCTCTGGGGAGGGTGAGGGGCGGCAGACGGCGGCTGAGGAGGAGGAGAAGGCTGGGGGAGAAGTGCTGCTCGATATGAGCCCTTCCTCCCGAGCCCTACCCTTTAAGATGAAATCCGCCAGGGCCGGATTATCCGGCCAATACTTGGGCCGGATTATCCGGCCTAAATTCTGCGATTCTGTTATACACAGAACCAGGCCCGCACGTCCCCAAACAACACCTCCACAAGGTGTACAAGGGACTTGTGTGCAAGAATAGATGGCTTAGGGGTAGGGAAGGCTTGGGATTAAGAGAGCCAAACTGAGATGGTACTAGACACTCAAAATTGCAAAATCCAAATCAAATAAAAGCCAAGATTGAGTGTGATTCCCATAAGAACACGAGAGAGCAAATAACAGCCAAAAAGATCCAATTTTCCTCAAGGGAGAGGGCGGTGGCCGAAGCCACCTTGTTGGAGTGTATGATGTGACACCACGAAGATATATCTTGGGTTCACGACCAATACTCATCAATAAGCTCACATATCACAACATGATATTAAGAGAAATGATATATCTTGCTATTGGCATTATGGGGGGAGGGTTAGCCCAATGAGTTAGGACCACACTCCCCATATATCCATGCCCATACCTAGCCCAAAGAAGGATTGAGATGTACGAGTGAGTGCATGGGTACTCAAGACAAGCTCCCGGAATCAATGATATTCAGCTCATTCCTCAAATAGCAGAATCTTGCTTCATCAAGTGGCTTTGTAAAAATATCCGCCAGTTGGTTCTTCGTGCTCACAAAGGATAGATCAATATCGCCGCGAGCAACATGGTCTCGAATAAAATGATTCTGAATCTCAATATGCTTCATCCTTGTGTGCTGAACAGGATTGTACGCAATTTTGATTGCACTTTCATTATCACATAAAAGAGGCACTTTGTCACAATTGACACCGTATTCCTTTAAAGTTTGCCTCATCCACAATAATTGAGTGCAAGCACTGGCAGCAGCAACATATTCAGCTTCGGTGGTGGAGAGAGATATACAATTATGCTTTTTGGAGGACCAACATACAAGAGATCTTCCCAAGAATTGACAAGCTCTAGAAGTGGATTTCTGATCATCCTTATCACCAGCCCAATCTGAGTTAGTATAACCACATAAAGAGAAATTGGAGCCCTTGGGATTCCAGAGACCAAAGTTGGGGGAATGAACCAAATATCGAAAGATCCTCTTGACCGCCACTAAGTGGCTTTCTCTAGGAGCTGCTTGATACCTTGCACACACTCCCACACTCAACACAATATCGGGTCTAGATGCGCAGAGGTAAAGAAGAGAGCCGATCATGAACCGATATACCTTTTGGTCCACATCTTTACCATGAGGGTTAAGCTCAAGATGACACTTTGTTTGCATCGGAGTGGCGACACCATTTAGATCCGTCATCTTGAATCTCTTGAGCATGTCTTGAATGTACTTTGCTTGATTAATAAAGGTTCTTTCTCTAAGTTGCTTGATCTCGAATCCAAGAAAGAACCGTATTTCCCCCATCATAGACATCTCAAACCTGTCAGTCATAAGCTTTGAAAATTCATCGTTAAAAACTTTTTTAGTAGAACCAAAGATGATATCGTCTACATATAGTTGGCATACAAAGAGCTCCCCCTTAACCTTCTTAGTAAAAAGAGTGGGGTCGATTTGCCCAACTTCGAAGCCACGATCTAACAAAAGCTCTTTAAGGTGCTCATACCACGCACGTGGGGCTTGTTTAAGGCCATAGAGTGCCTTATCGAGTTTGTAGACATGGTTCGGAAAGTTAGGATCCTCAAACCCCAGGGGTTGCTTTACATATACCAACTCATGTAGAGGACCGTTAAGGAAGGCACTCTTGACGTCCATTTGCTGCAACTTAAAATTGTTATGTGCAGCATAAGCAAGTAGGATACAGATGGACTCAAGGCGAGCCACTGGAGCATAGGTCTCGCCGAAGTCGATGCCCTCAACTTGGGAGTAACCTTGTGCCACAAGTCTTGCCTTGTTTATCACAACAATGCCATTCTCATCTTGCTTCTTCTTGAAAATCCACTTGGTGTTGATAACATTGCGGCACTCTTTGGGTTTCTCCACAAGTTTCTAGACTTTGTTGCGCTCGAAATTATTCAATTCTTCATGCATAGCAACAACCCAGTCTGGGTCTTCAAGAGCTTCAAAGACCTTCTTAGGTTCCACCATGGAGATATGAGCTTGATGCTCACGAAAACTGGCTAATTCTCTTCTTGTAGAAACCCTTCGTCAAAGATCACCAACAACCTTGTCAAGAGTGTGACCCCTCAACTCAAGGTTACGGTCAGCCCGAGCCTTGCGACGAAGTTCAATAAGTTTGTTGTCTCTTGGAGGAGGAGATTCATCACTTGAGTCTTCATTGGAAGCATTTTCTCGACCTTGATCAGAAACTAGAACATCAGTAGCAGGTGGTGGAGACGTGTGCCCTTGAGGTGAGTCCGTAGCCGTAACAGGAGGCTGCAGAACTGGAGAGTCGGGGCCGGATAATCCGGCCGATGGAGAGGCCGGATAATCTGGCCTGGGAGTACATGCAGCAGCTTCATCAGGAGGCCTAGGACTTTCTTGAACTGGTGAGGGGCCGGATAATCCGGGGCTAGCTGGAAAATCCGGCCTAGAGCTTGTGTTGAAATCTTCTCCAGCGGGAGCAACATGGTCAGCTGTAGCGGGGTGGCCAGATAATCCGGTGTCAACCGGAAAATCCGGCCTGGAGCTTTTTGGAACATCTTGACCTTCTGTAGTTGATGGAGATGGTGTAGAAGTTGCCCCCGTGGTTGGAGCATGTTGAGTATGTGTAGATGAGGGCTCTATATGAGTAGAGCATTGTCCTTCCCGGTCCGCCACAAGGGGTTCCTCAATGGGGCGAAAGAATCCCACGCCCATTCTTCTTATGGCATCTTGGGGTATTTCAACATCTGCATCACAAACACCAACTTGCTCCGCACGGGAACCGTCATTTTCCTCGAACAGCACACTACAAGATTCTACAACAGTTCCAGAGAGCTTATTGTAGACTCTATAAGTGTGGGATTCGGCACCATAACCAACAAAAATACCTTCTAAAGCCTTAGATTCAAACTTAGATAAACGAACTCCTTTAATAAGAAAGAAACACTTACACCCGAATACCCGAAAGTATGAGATGTTTGGCTTGTTACCGGTAAGTATTTCATACGGAGTCTTGTCCAAGATCTTACGGAGGTATAAACGGTTGGATGAATAACAAGCTGTAGAGATTGCTTCAGCCCAGAAGTTATATAGAGATTTAAATTCGGCTAACATTGATCTTGCCATATCCATTAGAGTTCGATTCTTCCTCTCGGCTACACCATTTTGTTGAGGGGTGTACGCAGCGGAATATTGATGTTGTATCCCCTCTTCACTTAGGAATTCATTTAAGGTGTAGTTCTTGAACTCCGAGCCGTTATCACTCCTTATAGCCAGAATGGGGACGTTGTGTTGACGTTGAACCTCGTTGGCGAAGTCGATGACAGTTTGTTGAGTTTCACTCTTCAGCTTGAAGAAATAAACCCAAGTGTATCTTGAGTAATCATCAACAATCACTAGACAATACTTCTTCCCACCGAGGCTTGCATGAGATGGAGGTCCGAAGAGGTCCACATGAAGGAGCTCCAAAATCCTTTTTGAAGAGATAATGGTTTTCCTTCGATGAGGTGAGTCATGCATTTTCCCTTCAACACACGCCCTGCAAACACGATCTTTGGCAAAAGAGACATTTTCTTTTAGTCCAAGAATGTGGCCACCCATGTGGAGACTTTGCAAAGTTCTCATATTGACGTGGGCTAGTCGGCGATGCCATAGCCAACCCGTGTCAGCCTTTCCGAAAAGACACATCGGGCCTGTAGTGGTCTTCCCCGAAAAGTCCACCACGTACAGGTTGTTTTCGACATATCCCACGAAAGCGACGTTTAGAGACTTGCTCCACAAGAGTACCACCAAATCAGCATCAATGTAAACTGCAAAGCCCATCTTACCAAGGGCACGAACTGAAAGTAAGTTATACCCGAGGGTCTCAACAAGCATGACGTCCATGAGAGAGATATCGTGAGCCACCACAACTTTGCCGAGACCCAATACCTCAGATTTTGACTTGTCACCATAGGAGACGGTTATGTGATCAAGGTTTGGCCGCATCTCCGTGATGATTTCCTTGCTTCCGGTCATATGACTCGTGCAACCGCTATCGAGTACCCATTTAGAACCACCGAAAGCATAGCCCTGCAAGAAAATTACTTCTTGGTTTTAGGTACCCATTTTTCAATGGGTCCTCTCATGTTAGTAACAAGGGTCTTGGGAACCCAAATAGACCAAGGAATGTAACAATCATAAGGCCCTACATAACTAGCATAAACATCACCATAACAATCACAATATAGTTCAAAGTTAGGATTGTTGATCCCTGCAAAACCATCATAATTAGTCTTGTCATTGGTAATGTTGCTAGTCTTCGATTGAGCAGTCTTGCTCTTCTTCTTCTTGTTGTTTTTCTTGCTCTTTATCTTGGGTATGTAACCAAGACCTTCTTTACTATTTTTTGTCCTTTGCCTGCTCAGTATCTCATCAATAACCCCTTTACCTTTGTGTTGAGAACTTCTTGCAAGATCTTCTTTTCCAGAGGATGAAGTGGAGGTACTTGGCACATCATACCGTTTCAATTGAGTTTGGAGCTGGTCATGAGTAGAATGAATAATCTTCAATGCCTTGTGAGCACTTTCAAGATTATCAAACTTCTCCAAAAGTCTAGCATGAACAGCCCCAAAGTCAATCTTTTCTTTCTTTAGTTTCTTTACCTTAGCAAGAGCATGGTCAAGTTCTTTAATGAGCTGAGCTACAGCTTCTTCTTGTGACTCCTCAAGGGATTCGAGTCTTTCTTCCAAAGATACTCGAGCTTCCTCTTCCTCTTCCAAGACATTCTTCAACGAAGCTATCTCCAAGGCATCTTCTCTTTCAATTCTGCCCTTTTCTTTAAGGAGATCTTCGGCTTGAGCAAGTTGACTCATAAGAGCATCAAAATGGAGTTTGTGCTCACCTTGTAGGTTAGTGAAAAAAGTATCCAAGGCAATAACTTCTTCTTTCATTTCAAGACTGTCATGATCATTCATATCCAAAATTATGTTAGTCTTAGGAAATGAAGAGCTAGAAGTTGATACCTTGGACCCTCTTGCCATTAGGCAAGTGGCGTTGTTGTTGATGGCGTTCTCGTTTGGCGAGTCGAAGAGAGATGAGGGAGTCGATGTGGTGGCTATAGCAGCCACCTCGCGGGAACTATCATCATCCTCTTCATCTTCACTTGCGGAGGAGTATTCCTCTTGAGCTACCAAGACAATCTTGGGTTGCTTCTTGAAACACCCTCAAATCGGCCCTATGCAAGTTTTAGCCCTTTCCGCCAAACCCGCATAGAAACGATTCAAGGATGCCCACCAGGCACTTTCGTGTGGGTGGAAAACGAAGTAATACCATTATATAACAGTCCTCGATGGGACCCACAGAACAGATATATATATACAACACGACTCCAAGAGTCAAGAATACAGATATACACTACAAAGATCCAAATCACCTTGAAAACGATACAGCGTCCGAGTACGGAAAAGATGCAAATGGGGCTAGAGCCCTGAAGAATAACCACTGGCGTCCATAACCCTGCCCAGGCTAAGCCGGAAGGGTAACCCTGCTAATGATGTCGATCTCAAACCTGCTAAAACAAAAGGGGTGCCGACAAAGGCAAGGGAAAAAGAGGAGCGTCAGTACTGAGGCCAGTATACAGCGAGGCTAGAATTCAGCGTCTCTCGCCTACATAGGTATGGTGGACTGAAGCGGCAGCGCAGCAGCACTAAACAACCTATAGAGACTCGGTATCACTGGCGGCTATTAGAGAGGGGTAAGAAAGACCTATTCGGATCCTAACTGATACTAACACCAAACATACCCATCCTGGTATTTCCCCCTCGAGACCAAACGAGGAAGTCGGACCAAGGAACTCACACAGTTGGCAGTTTTACTCATTCCATTATAGTTGCAACATTTACTAGTCAGATATATAGCATGAGTCATCCTGATAGCATAAGTAGTGGGCAGTTTAAGTTAACATTCTGTTGTAGTTGGAACATTTACTAGTCAGATATAATTGTCCTGAGGAATCCCAAAACCCAGCAGTTGTTGGCACTTTTATCACATTCCATTGGAGTTGCAATACTTACTAGGCAGATATAACAAGACACAAGGAACCCCAGCTCCACCAGTTGTTGGCATTTTTAATATCCATTCCGTTGTATTTGAATCTGATTACTAGTCACATATTAAGTCAAATTTACAGCACTACTTTAGTTATGCTTGTCTATGATCAAGATACTGTGCTCCAAGTCGTCCATAACCGCGGACACGGCTTTCAGAAAGATTTACCCTCTAGGGGTGCACAAATAGTTCCACACACTCGATCAACCTCGGAAAAACCAACTCAAAACCCAACGAGGCATTCACAACAAAGCGATCACAGGATTCATAAAATATTTCAGGGGGCCACCCCATTAAGCTACCCGCAACGAAGTTGGCCGACTCTGAGACGGACCCAAGGTTTGCGTCAATGGCTGTAAACGACTGGGAACCCGAAAATGTGACTAGGCTTGTCGATACCGTGAAAACACTCCGCATCAAAAACAGTACAGGTGCTGCACGCACAATCTTAATAAAACAGTAACATGGCATAAGTACAGGATAGTAAATAAAACCCCAAACTAGTTTGTGGCCCCATGAAATAGAAATGAATCAAGCTCTGGCTCAGGGGGATTCATAGACTCTCCCGGATGTGGATAGTGCGAATAGTCAAGGAACAGGTATCAAGTACACGGGGCCAACGGGACACAAGTGGACATAAAAACCAAATAGCATATAATGCCCACCGGTGCCTCTTTCATTAGTTATCCTAGCAATTTAATAGTTGTAATTAAAGTCATGATCATCTCCACCATAAACATCTGCCAACATTCCAACAACTGTGGTACTCGACAACACGAGACCATGCCTGAGCAAGCAACTATGACTCGCAAGGCCAGCTATCTACCAAACAACACGTATTAGGAGGTGTCCATGGTAATATAGAGGCTACACGGGATATAACTGGTGCACGGAAACTAAAGCATCACGACACAGATAGCAATAGATCAACATGAGGAAATAAAGACGTTAAATGCCAAATAGGTAGAAGGGGGAGAGATGCTCGCCTGGGAAACATAGCCGAAGGTCCATTATCCAAAGAACTTGTCGATACTCGCATCAACTCAACGGCCTAATCCGTGAAGAAGCAAAACACTAGAAGAAACATCGGATACACTATTTAATACTACTGCAGAAGATCGGGCATGATGCATGTATGATGCATGACATGGCAAAGATGCGGTGCAACTAGACAATATTAAGCGGAACCGGGGTCCCGACAATTAAATAGAAGGTTCAAGTTGTTTAGATACCCCGCAATTTAAATGTTGACTTAACAATGCAAAACATGGCATCGGTTCGCTACACCAATTTAAATGGAGTCCGAAATAAGACAAAGATATCCCGCATAAACACTCCATATTTAATTATGAGGTGAATCGGCACGATGCCCCCAAACCACAGACAGGTATGCATGCATGAACAATTTAATATGCGATAGTTGATAATGTCATATTATAAAAATAGGGGCTTAGGGTCACACATCTGGGTTCGGAAGATCTTGGGTTCCGGGGGTTCGGGGTCGGGTCTCAGGGTCCGGATCTGGGGGTTCGGTTCGATGGGATTGTTCTTGGACAACGGAAGGAGAGCTTGGTGTTCTGGGAAGAAGGACTTGGCGTTCCGTGTCGGCGTCCTTGGCGTACGGGGATCTCGACGAACTTGGCGTCGGTGCGGGAAGGAGGTCTTGGCGTTCCTGGGTCTCGGTGTCAGATTCGGGAAGGAGATCTCGTCGATCCGGCGGATCGGATCCGGGATGAAGAACTTGGCGTCCTTGTCGAAGCTCTCAGGTGACGGTGTCGGTCTTGGGTTCGGCACCGGAAGATCTTATCAATGGTTTTTCTGGTGGCGTTCGGGATCGGCAGGGGTTCTTGGCGTTCCATGAACGTGAACTAGGCTTGTCAGCTTCATCTCCTTACACTCCGTTGTCCTTCAGATACCCTCTCTCTTGTGCGGTTCCTTCCCTTTGCCTTCACTTCTCGCTATGGTCACCTATTGTCGAGCACCACAACATCAGTAGCAACACACCAACACTTCATCCCAATGTCTCATAATCGCTACCATACCACCTGGGAGCCGGACATCATAACGGAAAACAGATAAGTGGCAGGAAACACATGAGCATATGCGCGCGCAGCCAGAGGGTGACACTGTTGTGGTGAGCTTGAGCAGGAGGTTGCAACCGACGGCTCCTGGGCGTGCAGCGGCAGAAGTGCAGGCGGGTGAGAGGAAGCAGAGGCGACTCGGCTCTGGGCTTGTCGTGCTTGTACGGGTGGACGGCAGCAGGGCCGGAGGGGACCTGTAGGGCAGCTGTGCTTGTCCTGGCTGTAGACGCGGTAGAGGGCGGCGACGCCAGGAGGGGAGCGGTTGGTGTGGAGGTTTAAACAGCGGCTCGCCCGGGGCAGAGGACGACACGGCCAGGCGACGAGGTGGTGGTGCCCGTGGATGAACGACGGAGCTGGTCGCGGGTGACGGGGAGATGGAGTACGACGCGGCATGCAGTGGTGCGCTAGCGCGACCAGCAGCAGCCACGCGTTGTAGAGGCGGGGAGCTTGTACGAGGCAGCGGGGATGGCAGACGGCGTCGAGGCCGCGGCCGGGCGGCGCTGCTGGAGAGCTGGGGCAAGGAGGGCGGCGGTGGTGGCTCTGCATCTAGGGGAAAACGACGAGGGGAGAGGCACGCAAGCGCGTCGCGTGGTTGGTGGCTTCGAACGTTGCCAAGGAGAGGATGAGGGCTACGATTCCGTGCGGAAGCGGTCGCGATGCGAGGTGGGGTCGGGTTAGGTGGCGTGCGGTCGAGGGTGAGGGGAGCGACGAGGATAGGGAATCGATAGGATCGAGCGGGGCGTGAGCGGAACATGATGGGCGAGGTGGGTTGGTGTCGGTCGGTGTGTGGTTTGGACTCAGATGGGTGGTGGCGGCTGAGAGGGAGGGATTGGGTAGGGCAGGTGGTGACATGGTGGTGGTGGGGCCAGGGGACGGGCGAGCGTGTGGGAGTGCGGCGGGAGGGGTGTGGTCGGGTCTAGGGTGTGTCTAGCTAGGGTTTGGGGTGGCCTGGCTAGCTGGGCCTCGGGCCTGGCTGGCTGGGTTGCCCCTAAAAAAAACCTAAACTTTTATTTTATTTTTAAAACAAACTTCTGTAATTTGTTTTTAGGCAAATAAAATATCTAGGAAGACCTGGTTTTATAATTTGAAATAAAACGAGGCTAATTAGAAAACAAAATAGGGTTTTTGCAAAGTACTTTTATGAACAAACATGCATGATGATGACGATGCTCAAATGCAATGTGGCATGATGACATGAGCATGCGGTCATGATGATGCAATGCACAAAAACATAGCAATTTTCTAGTAGTGGTTTTAGCGGGATGCCACACTTTTTAAAAGGACCATTCTTCTTAATAAATGGCTTATTCTTAGGTGCTTTAGATTTCTCTTTAAGAATGAGCCTGCCACCATTGTCTTCTCTATTTTGATATGGACACTCGGCTACAAAGTGCATTCTATCTCCATAGTTGAAGCAAGTTCTCAATCTTGGGCCACTTTTTCTTCTTCCATTTGACCCGTTCTTGCACTCAAGGTCAGACTTGGCTTTGGCAGGGTCCTTCCAAAAGTTCTTTGCATAGAATGCCATGTACTCACCATGAGCACGTTTGACCTCATCGGGGCAGTCCATGGATACCCCCTCAAAATCTCCTTCATCTTCCTCTTGCTCAACAACATTGGCTTTGAGAGCCACATTGACACCCTTTTGCATTCCAATGGCCCGAGCACGGGCATCTTCAGCATTCTTTGCCGCCACTTTGAATGACACCATTTCTTGCATGACTTCGTTGGATGTCATTTGATGATAGTTGTGTCTTCCTTGGATGCTCTTCAAATCCGTTGGCTCGAAAGGCATTAAGGCACTCACATATTTTCTTTTTATCCATGCATCATCAATGTGAGTGGCCCCATGCTTTCGAAATGTTCTTGCGATGCCCTTGATTCTTCTATACATGTCCTCATGGTTTTCACGATCCAACATGTAGAATCCCTCAGCTTCATTACTAAGGGCATCATACCTATTTCTTCTCATGCTTTCATTTCCAACGAAAAGCTCTGTAAGAGCATCCCACACCTCTTTAGTTGTGTTGAGATGTTCAATGTGTGACATTTCCTTGGGACCCACACCCAGCTGTATCATGTGGAGAGTGGTGGCATTCAACTGGCTATCCACAACTTCCCTTCTCATTAGATTGGTTTGATCTCCAATATGAAGACCTTCTTCAATAATCCTCCACAATTCAATAGAGGAGCTGCAAACATGAGATTTCATTAGGAATTGCCATTGATTAAAAGAGGATGCAGTGAGCTTGGGTGGATCACCCCTATTGTTTATATGAGGATGAGGGATAGGTGGGTCGGGGGAATATACGTGGCGAACCTCACTATATTCCTCCTTACCACTTCCCTTTTTGGAGGTGGAACCATTTAGTTTTTCACCTTCCACATCATCATCCTTGGATCCGGTGTTACCCTTTTCCTTAGATGATGGTGTGGGAGCCTCAGAGGAGGATGGAGATGGGGCTATGGATGATGTAAGGCGATCAATCATTTGATTCATCTCCTCCATCTTGGCCTCAAAGGATTTCAACAAGGTTGTTTCCAATGACTTGAGAGCATCCATTGTGACCTTATCCACAGCCTCATTTCCATCATCCTTGGTACCCATACTACTCTTAGGCGGTTAAGCCCGAATTAAGAGCCGGGGCTCTGATACCAATTGAAATGGATCGTATGGGCACCTTGCCGGTGACACCGTTTGTCCGCTCCATCTCTGGTGACCTTGGGACCTTGGAGGTGTGGCAGACCACGACCTCTCGCCAACGAGAGGGTTTTCGTTCTTTGTTTAGTATTTTTTCAGTATCTTCTTCGAGATGTTGAGGCGATGGCTATGTATTAAAATTAAAATAAAGTCTGTCATGTCATATCCTCGTTTCGGTGGTTGAAATGGATCGTATGGGCACCTAGAGGGGGGGGTGAATAGGTGCTACACCAATTTAAACTATTAGGTGGAATTTCCCTATATGCAAACCTATCTACTAGCAAGTAAAGAGCGAGTGGAAGAGGACCGAGTAAACCAAAGTGAAGCACGCGGAGACACATGATTTGTTTGACCGCAGTTCCTTCCTTGTTAAGGGAAGTACGTCTGCGTTGGAGGGGTGGGCGGTACTAAGACCACCACGCCACAAAATGCCTCACCCTCTTCTTCGATGGATCTCGCCACAACAGGCTTGATCCACCTTCCACTATAGGTACCCTTCGAGGCGGGCACCGGCGCCTTTACACAACTAGCGGGGCAACAACTCCACAACAACTTGGAGGCTCCCGAAATGACAACAAGCTGCCACAAGAACAAACTTATCAAATACAATAAACAAGATCTAGGTATTGACAAGAATACTAGATCAAGGATTTCTCCAAGTGAATGGAGAGGAGTTGAAGCGCTTGATTTTTGCTGATGATGATGAACTTCTCCTCCTTCAATTCCACCAAAGATCAAGACCTTCGGGTGGTTGAAGTGGGAGATCGAGAGTGAGAGCTCTTGCACAATGTCTGGTCAATTTCGAATGAATCAAGAGTTCTGAACGTTGGGGAAGAAGGGGTATTTATACCCCCTTCAGAGACGACCAGCCGTTGCACACTTTGGGGGCTGGATTATCTGGCCCAAGTGAGGGCCGGATTATCCGGCCTGGGGAAAACACCGCCCCAGACTCAGAATATCCGGCAGATAATCCGCCCCCTATCAGAGAGACGCGCCGAGCTTGCCCTTGATCAACTTCTGGGGGCCGGATTATCCGATCCGTGTGACACCCGGATTATCCGGCCTGGGGAGGAAAAACCGCCCCAGTTCGGATTTTCCGGGAGAAAATCCGACTGGACACCGAGCGACGCGCCTTGGCTTCCTTTGAGAGATGAGGTGGGGCGGATTATCCGGCCCCCCTCAAAACTTCCTGCACACTTAGCGCACATGAATAGTCTCCATAGTATTGTTATCTAACACGCAAAACATAGGAAAACATGAAATGTTCTTCCAGTGGTGCGTTTAGCGATCTACACGCCGGCGGAGAACGCGTGGAGTCGTGTGTCCGATGGATCTCTTGGGGTCCGATCGTTTTTCACATTCGTTGATGCGGTTTGAGCCCAGCCTATTCCGATCTACGGTAGTCATCTTCGGCGACAACTGCTGCTCTAGTGCGCTGGTTCTATGAGGCCTTAGTATGACGACTTCATGACTTTCTACTACAACAATCTCTACTACGACAAGTTTTGTCCGCCTCTGGTGATAGAGGGCGAGGATAGCGACGCGCCTTCGGCTCATGCTAGTGTCTGTAGTTGTTGCTAGGTGGTTCAAGGACTTATTTATAATTTTTATTACTTTTATAACTCTTTATATTGATATTGATGATTATTAATAGATTGGTGGAATTTTACAAAAACAATTATATTTATATAGAGAGATTTTAGTGTATAAACACATGTGAATTTAGATAAATCTATGAAAAAATCTGTTCATGCATGTGTCCAATCTTTTTGGTTGGGGGGGAGGCGCCCCCCGAACTACACTAAGCTCCGCCACTGCAGTACATGCTGCGGCCGCGCCGTCACGGTGAAAACGGAATCGAACACACGTGGTAGAATTTTTGTCAAACTGAAATGCTCTACGCATATTTTAAGTAGTGGCCAAGCAAGAAAATTTGTCCATTTGGTTGCTTGTTGGGAAATCTACCCTGATTATGAAAACGTGGAGTTCTTCTTCCCATAGTATTTCAAAGTTATCACTTCACTGAAATGGAACCAGACAATACGGTGAATAGGCCGTCACAGCCGTGGGGCGTATGGCCGCCTCTCTTTCATCACGTGCAACCTTACCTCGCCTCTGTTGTGCGGCAATGAGGGCCATGTAGTCCTCCTGATCGAGGATCGTGAGCAGAAGCTTGTAGAGGCTTCAAAGCTACTCGCTTTTATGGTCTCTGCGCTCGGCACGGTGGAGCTGCTCACCCTCCAGTTCATGCCGTTGGACGTTGTAGAGGTGCTAGACTGACCTGATGGCCAACGATGACTACAAAATGGTCGCATTCACTAGTAGAAAGAGGGCCTTTGGTCCAACGCCCAAATTCCATTGGTCCCGGTTCGTTTCCGTAATCGGGACCAATGCTAGGCACCCGTCCCGGTCATGCCGCCAGGGCGTTGGTCCCGGTTCATCTGTAAGCATTTGTCCCGGTTTGTGGCACGAACCGGGACCAATGACCCTGCGACGCACACGTGGCTCTCTGCGAGGCATTGGTCCTGATTCATGCCAAGAACCGGGACCAAAACCCCCGCGACGGTCAGTAGTCTAGGATTTAATGTAATTTTTTTGTGGGTAAGGAATTAATGTAAATTAATTCGGCGCAGAAATTAATTCGAGGTAGAAATTGAATTGATCACTATTTTTGAACAAATCTTTCACGAATTAATCGAGACAAAGGTCTAAATTGAGACATTTTATTATTCGACCACAAATTTTTCCATACAAATAAAGATGCGACTTTATAAATTTCTAGTCGACAACACTTTCGCTGCCGCTGTCCTCCGAGCCGTTGTCCTCCGTGCCATCGGCTTCCTCGTCGTCGTCGGACGAAATCTCCACGATTTTGGCGTTGTTCAGGAGACGGAGGTCGTCTGCGCGCATAGCGGCATCGATGGCGGTGTAGATGGTCCGACCAGGGACGGATCAGAAGAACTCCCGCCCTTCTTGGTTGCGGCGATCCGGGTGCACCAGGCGCCCGTCCACGAAACGGTTGCCAAGCTTGGCCTTCCGCTCCTTCTTGAACAGCCGAGGCCAATATTTGCTGCCCCCCGCGTACCGGGGCAATGCCCTAATTCACGCGGGCAGTTGGCGGCGACGCTCCGCGATGACGTACTCCATCTCGTATCCGCGGGGGTTGAGGAGCGGAGCCACCGGCACACCCCCCTCGCTGATGCGAAATCCGGCGGGAAGGGTCGCGCGTGGCGGCGCGAGGATGCCGTAGATCGCAAACTGCGCCACCTCGTAGTGGTTGAGCGTGGGCACCTCCATGACGGCGCGGTGGAGATTGGAGAGGGAGGGGAGGCGAAACGATGGCGCGGTGGAGAGGCAAAGTGGTGGGGTGGAGAGGGACTTCAGAGAGGCAGAGGCGATGGAGAAAGCGAGCGATGTGGCCTCATATTTATGCACGGGGATGACGAAGCGATGAAGGCATTGGTCCCGGTTATTGCCACGACCCGGGACCAAAGCCCCTCCCGCGCGACACGTGGCGGCCCAGCAGCGCGCCCCCCACCGAAGTCATTGGTCTCGGGTCGTGCCATAAACTGGGACCAATGACCTGGGTGAGGTGCGAGCTGCTGGGCTGCCACGTGTCGCGCGGGAGGGGCTTTGGTCCCGGGTCGTGGCAATAACCGGGACCAAAAACCCTCCCCTGGCTATATATAAGCCCAGCCCTTTGCCCACCAAATTTTGCTGGATTGTGTGTGAGGAGTGGGTGCTAGCTCGGCTAAGGTTAGCAACCTTATCTTCTTTATTTGTAACTGATACAAAAATATTACATATGTCCATGTAGGGTGGTCATTTTACTATTCACAATGTTATTGTAATGGTTAATTATTATGACGCAGGTCGATGCACGGATGCGATGGATGTATGGCGACCGACGTCATTCCGATTTTATTGCAGGCCTCCATAAATTTATCGATTAGGCAAACAAAGTGGATAATTTTATGCCTTGTCCCTGCGTCGACTGTCGGAACGTGGCGGAGCACTCTGCCCCGAGAATCCTTCAAAGCCATCTGCTTCGGAGAGGTTTCATGCCCGAATATTATTGTTGGGCCATGCACGGAGAAAGAGGGGTTAGGCTGGAAGAAAATGAAGAAGAGGAGGATGATGACATCTATCCTATGTCCCCTGAAGAATACGGTGATACTGCAATGGAAGACAATGAAGAAGAGGGAGGCGGCAATGAAGAAGAACAACGGGCATCAGATGAGCCCGATGATGGTCTTGGTCGGGTCATTTCTGATGCAAAGCAACAATGTGATACAGAAAGGGAGAAGCTTAAGTTGGAGGTCATGCAAAAGGATCACAAAAAGTTGTTGTACCCAAATTGCGAAGATGGCAGCACAAAGCTCGGTACCACACTTGGACTGCTGAAATGGAAGGCAGAGACTGGCTTATCTGACAAGGGATTTGAGAAGTTACTGAAAATAATGAAGCCGAAGCTTCCAAAGGATAACGAGCTGCTCGAGACAACGTATGAAGCAAAGAAGACTATCTGCCCTCTAGGATTAGATGTGGAGAAGATACATGCATGCATTAATGACTGCATCCTGTACCACGGTGAGAAGTACGAGAATATGGATAAATGCCCGGTATGCAATGCATGTCGATACAAGATCAAACAAGATGACCTTGGTGATGTTGAGGGTGACGACGAGCCCTCCAGGAAGAGGGTTCCTGCTAAGGTTATGTGGTATGCTCCTATAATACCACAGTTGAAACGTCTGTTCAGAAATAAAGAGCATGCTAGGTTGTTGCGATGGCACAAAGAAGAGCGTAAGAAAGACGGGAAACTGAGACACCCTGCCGATGGGTCGCAGTGGAGAAACATTGAGAGAAAGTACTCGAACTTTGCAGGTGACGCGAGGAACTTATGGTTTGGTCTAAGTACAGACGGCATGAATCCTTTTGGGGAGCAGAGCTGTAGTCACAGCACCTGGCCAGTGACTCTATGTATCTACAACCTTCCTCCTTGGTTGTGCATGAAGCGGAAGTTCATTATGATGCCAGTGCTCATCCAAGGACCGAAGAAACTCGGCAACGACATTGATGTGTACCTAAGGCCATTAGTCGATGAACTTTTGCAGTTGTGGGCAGAACCAGGTGTAAAGGTGTGGGATGAGCACAAACAGGAGCCATTTGACCTACGAGTGTTGTTGTTCGTAACCATCAATGATTGGCTTGCTCTTTGTACCATTTCAGGACAGTCAAACAAGGGATACAATGCATGCACGCACTGTTTAGATAATACTAAAGGTACATATTTGGATAAATGTAAGAAGGTTGTGTACCTGGGGTGTCGTAAATTTCTTCCGACCAATCATCAAGTAAGAAAGAAAGGAAAGAATTTCAACGGTGAGGCAGATTACCGGAAGAAGCCTAAGCTCCCTAAAGGTGCTGATGTATTTGGTATGGTGAAGGACCTAGAAGTAATTTTTGGAAAGGGTCATGGCGGTCAATCTGTTCCGAAAGACCCCATTACCGGACACACGGCCATGTGGAAAAAGAAATCTATATTTTGGGAGCTTGAGTATTGGAAAGACCTAGAGGTCCGTTCTTCAATCGATGTGATGCACGTGACGAAGAATCTTTGTGTGAACCTGCTAGGCTTCCTGGGTGTGTATGGGAAGACAAAAGATACACCAGAAGCAGGGGAGGACCAGCAACGTATCAAAGACCCACACAACAAGCATACTGATAAATGACGTAAATACTTAAGTAGCTACACTCTTACCAAAGCAGAGAAGGAAATCTTTTTTGAAGTCCTTTATAGTATCAAGGTCCCGGCTGGCTTCTCGTCAAATATAAAGAGAATAATAAATATGGCAGAGAAAAAATTTCAGAACCTGAAGTCTCATGATTGCCACGTGATTATGACACAGTTGCTTCCGGTTGCATTGAGAGGGCTTCTACCGGAAAATGTTCGATTAGCCATTGTGAAGCTATGTGCATTCCTCAATGCAATATCTCAGAAGGTAATCGATCGAGAAAGTCTAGAAAGGCTACAGAAGAATGTGGTCCAATGTCTTGTCAGTTTTGAGTTGGTGTTCCCCCGTCCTTCTTCAATATTATGACGCATCTCTTAGTTCACCTAGTCGATGAGATTTACATTCTCGGTCCTATATTTCTACACAATATGTTCCCCTTCGAGAGGTTCATGGGAGTTTTAAAGAAATATGTCCGGAACCGTGCTAGGCCAGAAGGAAGCATCTCCAAGGGCTATGGAACAGAGGAGGTCATTGGGTTCTATGTAGACTTTCTTCCTGACCTTAAGCCGATTGGTGTTCCTGAATCATGGTATGAGGGGAGACTGAGTGGAAAAGGCACGCTAGGAAAGAAAGCAATGATATTTAGGGACGGACATTCTTTGAATCAAGCACACTACATAGTTCTCCAAAGTTCTACCTTCGTCGCTCCGTATATCGAGGAACACATGAATGTTGTACGCTCCAAGTTCCCGGGGAAGGATGACTACTGGATTAAAAAAATCACATGGAGACTTTCGGCACTTGGTTGCAATTACATCTCATGAATGACACCACTATTGGAGATCAGCTCTACTTGTTGGCCGCGACACCATCTGCGACTGTATTGACTTTCCAAGGGTACGAGATAAATGGGAATACATTTTACATGATTGCCCAAGGTAAAAAGAGCACCATCCAAAACAGTGGTGTTCGCTTTGCTGCAACATGCGAGAATGGGAAAAAGGACAATACTATGGTTACATAGAGGAGATATGGGAACTTGACTATGGACCTACTTTTAAGGTCCCATTGTTTCGGTGCAGTTGGGTCAACATGAATGGAGAAGGGGTAAAGGTAGACTAGCTGTACGGAATGACAACTGTGGATCTGAAGAATCTTGGTTACAGAGACGAACCATTCGTCCTAGCCAATGATGTGGCTCAGGTTTTTTATGTGAAGGACATGTCCTCTAGACCGCAAAAAAGAAAAAAATAGGGAACGAATACATCAGACGATGAGCCCTGGCGTCACATAGTTCTTTCAGGGAAAAGAAACATCGCGGGAGTCGAGGACAAGACAGACATGTCAGCAGATTATGATAAGTTTGATGAAATTCCGCCCTTCACCGTGAAAACTGACCCAAGCATCCCGTTAAGCAAAGAAGATGCTCCATGGTTACGGCCTAAGAAGCGATCATAGGCAAGGGATCGACATACGCAACGAAGGATTCATATCCTAAACCCTATGTAAATCTATGTAATGTAAGGAAACTTTATGTGATATATGGAAACTTTATGTGATGTATCGAAACTTTATGTAATGGAGTCTTTCACGGGCTTGCAGGGAAATTTTTCCGAGGCGGAGCTTCCGAAGATGCCGTAGGGCGTGTGCACCAACGACATCTTCGAGAAGCTCCGCCACGGGAGATTTCTCAACCCTTTTCCCAACACTGTTAGAGGAGATGGAGTCTTTCACGGGCTTCTAGGGAAATTTTTCTGAGGCGGAGCTTCCGAAGATGTTGTAGGGCGTGTGCACCAACGACATCTTTGAGAAGCTCCGCCATGGGAGATTTCCCAACCCTTTCCCCAACATTGTTAGAGATGGAGTCTTTCACGGGCTTGCAGGGAAATTTTTCCGAGGCGGAGCTTCCGAAGATGTCGTAGGGCGTGTGCACCAACGACATCTTCGAGAAGCTCCGCCACGGGAGATTTCCCAACCCTCCATCCATGGGGATGAAACTCTCTCTACCTATGTTGGCTTGTTGAGCTGCTTGCCATGGCGTATCGATGGTCCTTTTATAGGCACGGCACCGCTTCTACTTTGTCTTGTTCCTCCGACAGGGCGTCGTGCGCTACATGCTTTATCTCATCGAGCAGTGCGTCCACCCACACGTCCTTATCCCGCCGACAGCTTTAGTCTCGATTGCACCCACCAGCCGGGACTAAAGGTTACCCACACGTCCTTATCCCGCCGACAGCTTTAGTCTCGGTTGCACCCACCAGCCGGGACTAAAGGTTACCCACGCGTCCTTATCCCACCGGCATCTTTAGTCTCGGTTGCACCCACCAGCCAGGACTAAAGGTTACCCACGCGTCCTTATCCCACCGACAGCTTTAGTCTCGGTTGCACCCACCAGCCGGGACTAAAGGTTACCCACGCATCCTTATCCCACTGACAGCTTTAGTCTCGATTGCACCCACCAGCCGGGACTAAAGGTTACCCACGTGTCCTTATCCCACCGGCATCTTTAGTCTCGGTTGCACCCACCAGCCGGTACTAAAGGTTACCCACGCGTCCTTATCCCACCGGCATCTTTAGCCTCACTGAACTTGAAGTGGATCTCTGATGAAATAGCATGTTGTGAACCTATAAATGATTTTTTTAAATTCAGAAGCATTATATCATGTACTTGTAGTTCAAATCTTGGTAACCTCCTACCGATTCGGCAGGAATTTGTCTTTTTCGTGAGGGATGGACAGAAAGGTTCTAGATACACCGGTTGGGAAATTGTCCATATAAGGTGGTATAGTATTTTTGAAAAATGGTTTGGTACCAATGCCAAACTTTAATTTGGTGGTTGCTTCACAGAACACCCCGATTTCGGCACCTCAAAAATGGAAATAGGCTTTTTTGTGTGTCGAAAGGGAAAACTTCCTCCTGCAACATCCTAAGCCATCCCAAGATGCACATGTGTGCACAATATGGGCACATTATCACAAACTATGCCCTGATTCTAGCCATAACATTAGTGGTTTGACCTAAATGCCATGAAACCTCGAACATGATAGGTCATTATGTGAAGGATTTTTTTATGATGTTTGCAATTTTTCAAGTTCAATATTTTTCCTTGCAACTGTGACACATAATATGACACCACGCGAAGTTTTCACATTGTTTGGATCATTTTTGCATTTCTTATGCCCATTTCAAACTATATTCAAAACGGCGGGCATGAAGCTTCTTAGCCCGGGGCTGAGCCTCGCTGAACTTGAAGTGGATCTCTGATGAAATAGCATGTTGTGAACCTATAAATGATTTTTTTAAAAATTCACAAGCATTATATCATGTACTTGTAGTTCAAATCTTGGCAACCTCCTACCGATTCGGCAGGAATTTGTCTTTTTCATGAGGGATGGACAGAAAGGTTCCAGATACACCGGTTGGGAAATTGTCCATACAAGGTGGTATAGTATTTTTGGAAAAATGGTTTGGTACCAATGCCAAACTTTAATTTGGTGGTTGCTTTACAGAACACCCCGATTTCGGCACCTCAAAAATGGAAATTGGCTTTTTCGTGTGTCGAAAGGGAAAACTTCCTCCTGTAACATCATAAGCCATCCCAAGATGCACATGTGTGCACAATATGGGCACATTATCACAAACTATGCCCTGATTCTAGCCATAACATTGGTGGTTTGACCTAAATGCCATGAAACCTTGAACATGATAGGTCATTTTGTGAAGGATTTTTTATGATGTTTGCAATTTTTCAAGTTCAATATTTTTCCTTGCAACTGTGGCACATAATATGACACCACGCGAAGGTTTCAGATTGTTTGGATCATTTTTGAATTTCTTATACCCGTTTCAAACTATATTCAAAACGGTGGGCCTGAAGCTTCTTAGCCCGGGGCTAAGCCTCGCTGAAATTGAAGTGGATCTCTGATGAAATAGCATGTTGTGAACCTATAAATGATTTTTTTAAATCACAAGCATTATATCATGTACTTGTAGTTCAAATCTTGGCAACCTCCTACCGATTCGGCAGGAATTTGTCTTTTTCATGAGGGATGGACAGAAAGGTTCCAGATACACCGGTTGGGAAATTGTCCATATAAGGTGGTATAGTATTTTTGAAAAATGGTTTGGTACCAATGCCAAACTTTAATTTGGTGGTTGCTTCACAGAACACCCCGATTTCGGCACCTCAAAAATGGAAATTGCCTTTTTCGTGTGTCGAAAGGGAAAACTTCCTCCTGCAACATCGTAAGCCATCCCAAGATGCACATGTGTGCACAATATGGGAACATTATCATAAACTATGCCCTGATTCTAGCCATAACATTGGTGGTTTGACCTAAATGCCATGAAACCTCGAACATGATAGGTCATTTTGTGAAGGATTTTTTATGATGTTTGCAAGTTTTCAAGTTCAATATTTTTCCTTGCAACTATGACACATAATATGACACCACGCGAAGGTTTCACATTGTTTGGATCATTTTTGAATTTCTTATGCCCGTTTCAAACTATATTCAAAACGACGGGCATGAAGCTTCTTAGCCCGGGGCTGAGCCTCACTGAACTTGAAGTGGATCTCTGATGAAATAGCATGTTGTGCACCTATATATGATTTTTTTTAAATTCACAAGCATTATATCATGTACTTGTAGTTCAAATCTTGGCAACCTCCTACCGATTCGGCAGGAATTTGTCTTTTTCGTGAGGGATGGACAGAAAGGTTCCAGATACACCGGTTGGGAAATTGTCCATACAAGGTGGTATAGTATTTTTGAAAAATGGTTTGGTACCAATGCCAAACTTTAATTTGGTGGTTGCTTCACAGAACACCCCGATTTCGGCACCTCAAAAATGGAAATTGGCTTTTTCGTGTGTCGAAAGGGAAAACTTCCTCCTACAACATCGTAAGCCATCCCAAGATGCACATGTGTGCACAATATGGGCACATTATCACAAACTATGCCCTGATTCTAGCCATTACATTGGTGGTTTGACCTAAATGCCGTGAAACCTCGAACATGATAAGTCATTTTGTGAAGGATTTTTTATGATGTTTGCAATTTTTCAAGTTTAATATTTTTCCCTGCAATTGTGACACATAATATGACACCACCGAAGGTTTCACATTGTTTGGATCATTTTTGAATTTCTTATGCCCGTTTCAAACTATATTCAAAACGGCGGGCATGAAGCTTCTTAGCCCGGGGCTGAGCCTCGCTGGACTTGAAGTGGATCTCTGATGAAATAGCATGTTGTGAACCTATAAATGATTTTTTTTAAATTCACAAGCATTATATCATGTACTTGTAGTTCAAATCTTGGCAACCTCCTACCGATTCGGCAGGAATTTGTCTTTTTCATGAGGGATGGACAGAAAGGTTCCAGATACACCGGTTGGGAAATTGTCCATATAAGGTGGTATAGTATTTTTGAAAAATGGTTTGGTACCAATGCCAAACTTTAATTTGGTGGTTGCTTCACAGAACACCCCCGATTTCGGCACCTCAAAAATGGAAATTGGCTTTTTCGTGTGTCGAAAGGGAAAACTTCCTCCTGCAACATCGTAAGCCATCCCAAGATGCACATGTGTGCACAATATGGGCACATTATCACAAACTATGCCCTGATTCTAGCCATAACATTGGTGGTTTAACCTAAATGCCATGAAACCTCGAACATGATAGGTCATTTTGTGAAGGATTTTTTATGATGTTTGCAATTTTTCAAGTTCAATATTTTTCCTTGCAACTATGACACATAATATGACACCACGCGAAGTTTTCACATTGTTTGGATCATTTTTGCATTTCTTATGCCCATTTCAAACTATATTCAAAACGGCGGGCATGAAGCTTCTTAGCCCGGGGCTGAGCCTCGCTGAACTTGAAGTGGATCTCTGATGAAATAGCATGTTGTGAACCTATAAATGATTTTTTTAAAAATTCACAAGCATTATATCATGTACTTGTAGTTCAAATCTTGGCCACCTCCTACCGATTCGGCAGGAATTTGTCTTTTTCATGAGGGATGGACAGAAAGGTTCCAGATACACCGGTTGGGAAATTGTCCATATAAGGTGGTATAGTATTTTTGAAAAATGGTTTGGTACCAATGCCAAACTTTAATTTGGTGGTTGCTTCACAGAATACCCCGAGTTCGGCACCTCAAAAATGGAAATTGGTTTTTCGTGTGTCGAAGGGAAAACTTCCTCCTGCAACATCGTAAGCCATCCCAAGATGCACATGTGTGCACAATATGGGCACATTATCACAAACTATGCCCTGATTCTAGCCATAACATTGGTGGTTTGACCTAAATGCCATGAAACCTCGAACATGATAGGTCATTTTGTGAAGGATTTTTTATGATGTTTGCAATTTTTCAAGTTCAATATTTTTCCTTGCAACTGTGGCACATAATATGACACCACGCGAAGGTTTCACATTGTTTGGATCATTTTTGAATTTCCTATACCCGTTTTCAAACTATATTCAAAACGGCGGGCAATGAAGCTTCTTAGCCCGGGGCTGAGCCTCGCTGAAATTGAAGTGGATCTCTGATGAAATAGCATGTTGTGAACCTATAAATGATTTTTTTTAAATTCACAAGCATTATATCATGTACTTGTAGTTCAAATCTTGGCCACCCTCCTACCGATTCGGCAGGAATTTGTCTTTTTCATGAGGGGATGGACAGAAAGGTTCCAGATACACCGGTTGGGAAATTGTCCATATAAGGTGGTATAGTATTTTTGAAAAATGGTTTGGTACCAATGCCAAACTTTAATTTGGTGGTTGCTTCACAGAACACCCCGATTTCGGCACCTCAAAAATGGAAATGGCCTTTTTTCGTGTGTCAAAAGGGAAAACTTCCTCCTGCAAACATCGTAAGCCATCCCAAGATGCACATGTGTGCACAATATGGGAACATTATCACAAACTATGCCCTGATTCTAGCCATAACATTGGTGGTTGACCTAAATGCCATGAAACCTCGAACATGATAGGTCATTTTGTGAAGGATTTTTTATGATGTTTGCAATTTTTCAAGTTCAATATTTTTCCTTGCAACTATGACACATAATATGACACCACGTGAAGGTTTCACATTGTTTGTATCATTTTTGAATTTCTTATGCCCGTTTCAAACTATATTCAAAACGACGGGCATGAAGCTTCTTAGCCCGGGCTGAGCCTCGCTGAACTTGAAGTGGATCTCTGATGAAATAGCATGTTGTGAACCTATAAATGATTTTTTTTAAATTCACAAGCATTATATCATGTACTTGTAGTTCAAATCTTGGCAACCTCCTACCGATTCGACAGGAATTTGTCTTTTCATGAGGGATGGACAGAAAGGTTCCAGATACACCGGTTGGGAAATTGTCCATACAAGGTGGTATAGTATTTTTGAAAAATGGTTTGGTACCAATGCCAAACTTTAATTTGGTGGTTGCTTCACAGAACACCCCGATTTCGGCACCTCAAAAATGGAAATTGGCTTTTTCGTGTGTCGAAAGGGAAAACTTCCTCCTGCAACA